>JAXQQM020090461.1:0-22219 GCA_034641835.2 Pinus albicaulis | reverse complement strand
ACCGTCAACCTCAAGGTGGTGCTTCCTTCCACTTCGGTGGATCCCACGCAGAGTGGTTTCTACCACTCTTTGTTCCTCTACTTGTGGCTGCTCCACATCCTGAGGTTATTCTTTTGGATACAAGAGCTCCTCAACTGCATGCAACTCAAGCTCCCTCTCAAGGGCCATTCACATGGCTTTCTCTTCATTGAATTTCACATCTCTTCTGACCAATGTCATCTTGTGTGCTGGAAATTACACCCGATAGTTGCGAGGTGTATTAGTGTACCCCAAAAATATCCCCAACTTCGTTGTTGTCTCTAGCTTCTTCCTGGCATCTTTGGTCACATAGCAATAAACAAATGAACAATTTTTTTTAAAATACGACACATCTAGTCTCTTACATGAAAAAGCCTCCTGTGGTGTAATCATCCCAAGTATCTGATGAGGACTTTTTTTCTGCACAAATACTACTATTTTGCATGCTTCATCCCACAGATGCAATGGTAGGCTCTGATCATGCAACATAGCTCATGTTTCTCCCATAATAGTTATGTTATTTATTTTTGCAACCCTATTATGCTGTGGGTCATGAGGTGCTATCAATTCTCTTCAAATTCATTTTGAGAATCAAGAGTTTTTGAATTCTTTAGAGATGTATTCTCCACCATTGTCCCTCCTTAGAGCCTTCGCCTTCTTCCCTGTATCTTTCTCGACAAGTGCCTCAAACTCACAAAACTTGGAGAACGTCTGATCTTTCTTTTGCATGAATAAAATCAAACACTTTCTTGAAAAATCATAAAAAAAAAACCACATAATATCTATGGTTTGTTGTGGAAGCTGTCAAGAACGGTCCACACACGCCTGAGCAAACTCTCTCATGGATTTCCTTGGATCAAATTTCCTTATCGTGAAAGGTGGATTTGGTATACTTCTCCAATGTACACCCTTTGTATGTATCTCTCTACGCAAGTGTACCCTTTGGAAGTCCTGTAGAAATATGTTGCATGATATTTAAAGCATTATGGTGTAGATGGCCCAATCTCTTGTGCCATAACTCACCAATTTCTCGGATCTCCACCTTCTCTACTTTCGTGCTCAAGATAAAATAGTCTTCTACATACAATTTGTAGAGTTTCTTTACTCGAACCCAAATCTTTTTCACCTTCTGTGGATTTTTGACGAAGCAATGCCTTTCCTTCACTGAAGATCACATCATATCCACGATCTTCCAAAATAGCAAAAAAAACCAAATTCTTCTTTAAACTAGGAGCATACATGACATATTTTAATGTGAGTGGATTACTCGAATCCCTCTAAAAGGTAGCTATACCTACACCAATAATGTTATACCTCCCGTCATCACCCAGAATGATGTGAATTTGGAGATCCTTCTCCTCCAAGCTACTAAAGAATTCTTTGTTGTCAGTCATATGGAATGAAGCTCCACTATCTAGGTACTACACAAAAACCATCACCGATGACACCATGCATGCGATGAGAGTGAAATCCAACTCAAACTATGAAACAAATTCTTCACCTGCTCCTCCTCCTAAGGCCTTCTTGTTGGTATTATTTTGCAGACAATTTGTAGCATAGTGTCCAAGCTCATGACAGTGAAAACATTTTACCTTTGACAAGTCTCGCTTCTTGCCTGCCTTGTTGGACTCCGATTTGGAATGGGGCACCTTATCTTTCCATTTATTCGCCTTTACAGCCAAGGCACAACTCTCCTCATCATCAGTATTTGATGAGGATCCATCTCTGGTGCTCCACCAGATCTCTTCTTGTACCAAGTTGAACCACAATCGGGGGCTTCCTATCGGTAGCCCTCCCCATTCGCCGCAGTCTCGCGCGGTGCCACTTCGGGGAAGGCCTAGAAGAGATAGGCTCACCAAATCATCCTGGGAAACTATTATCCCAACACTTCCAAGCTCATTTAGACATTGAGCGAACTTCGTCCAGTGTTTTTGGATCGTGTCGCCCTTCTCCATCTTGATTTTATGAGCTTGTCTTTTAGCGCCAACTTCCTGTGGTCGCTACTATTCTGATACATACCTGTCAAAGCCTTCCATATAGCATATGGAGTCGCCTTCCCATGGATACTCGAGACAATATGATCTCGAACTCCCTCTAACAAGATCCTTATTGCCTTTGCTACATTCTTATTCCATGCATCAAGAATTTGAGCATCTATTGTTGCGGGCTGGGGAATGTCATTGTTAATGAATGACTTTAGTCCATTGTCCTCAAGCACTGCCTCCATCATGTCCTTCCATGCTATGTAATTCGAATTGCCCTCAAGGGCATATTCGAGCCTCAATCCATCGAAAGATCGTCTTGATCTCATGTTTCCTCTTGAAGAATAAGTCTTGAACGATGTACATGTTCAAAACAAACTGTTCTTCTTATATTGTGATTCTCGTGCACTCGATACCTCTCGTAGAACATTCAAAGGATTCAACCGATATTGTAATGTAATAAAACAAAAGACTGAATCCTTCTACAATTTGTGGAAACCAAATATGATTGCACAATCACATAACAAGTAATAGAAATAAATTATCAATCACACAACACAAGATGTATCTGGTGAAAGAAACTGCTCAAAACCCCACTATCTGTATATTGTATAAATTCAGGACCATGAAACAATACAATGTTATTTCCCTCACTCAGAAACCTTTGCACTTTGTTTACTGTCTCACTCTAAACTAGGAAAAATCAGTAAAATACTTAACCAATTCTCAACCTTTGTATGACCGTCCTTGCTCACGCATTATGGAGGAATTGTGGCCCTATTAAATAGGAAATTCCCAAGGATTGATTGTGCAATTCATCCAAGGCTTTTTGATGACTCTATACATGACATGTACAATTTTCTAATTATACAGCTTATACTTATCTTCCCTTTAAACTCAATCTCAATTGGGCCTTCCTTAGAACTGACATGAAACAACTATTTATAGTGAATTATCACTTAATTGATTGACCACTACTTGTGAATTAAATCAGTTTTAATTCACTCAAGCTATCACTAGCTCATCTCTCAGTTAGAATTAGTTAAACTGATTTTAACTCATTTAATTGAGTTACTAATTACAACTCACAAATAACTGTAACTAGACCCCCTAAAATCATGGGAGAACTCTACATGCCTCCTATCTGACCCTCGACTCAAATTTCCTAAGCTAACTAAGTCTTCCTGACTCAGTCAACTAATACAAGTTGTCATGAGATGAGATTACAATTTCTCTTCCAATTTAATTAAGGGAAAATTAAATCAGAAAACCCCTTTGGGTGCCATTCTTGGTTCCATTTCAATATGACCCGTTTTATTTTTCTAAATGTGAATCAGAGACCCCTCAATCCATTGGTTCATTGCCTCAATCCATTGGTTCCATGCATTGGAAACAAGCTCAAAGAAGTTAGAGTATTGGATCCAAATGGGGTTTTATTGAAATGGGAGAGGGTTGTAACCTTTGAGAGATGATAAAGAGAGGGATATGGATCTATGATGAGAACCAACCCAAGAGAGGATTAGAGATTGGAAGTGACATTTTCTTTAAGAAGGGAGTGGCAAACCAAAATTCTATCAAGCTTGGCCATGATGTGGCTAGGTCCTAGACATTTGTTTGACTAGGTGAATTTTCCTTTAAGGGGATTAAATTTTATGAAGTCAAGGGATGAAATAAGGTCTTCCATAGATTATCTAGAAGGATCTCTAATCATATATCCCCTTTTATTTTCCCTAGTGTGAATGGTGGTATTGAAATCTCCTACAAAAATGTTATTATGTTCTGAGACAGTTTCTTTTCAACTTAGGAGAGAATTCCAACAAGTAAGTTTGTCAAGATATGAGTTTGACACATATATTAACAAATTTGATCATCTTAATGAGTTGTGTAATGAACATACATCAATCCAATGAGTTAAAATTTGCACTTGAATGAGTTGAAAGTGTGTTGTTGACCATATCATGCATAGGCTACCTAATGCTCCTTTAGAATTTTTAGATTTTTCCATGTTGTTTACCTAGATCGTTTCGCTTCTTTGGAAATATTTTTTTTCTTCTAGTTTGGTCTCTTGGAGTAGAAGAGCTTGAAGGTTCTCACCTTTGCTTTTATTCTTTACTATTTCCATTTTTTGTTACTCCCCATGCCTCTGCAGTTCCAAGATATGGCTTTCATTATCTACTATTTGTTTTGGGTGCTCCTCTAGGAGGAGGAATTGAAATGCCTTTAGAGATTCTCGTATTTATGCTATAACAACCTTCAATAGTGTGTTATGTACTCATTCATTTGTATGGATTTACATGTTCTTCTCACTTTTCCTCGTTGTATGTTCTCCTTGGCTTCTTTATAGATTAGTTAACCGCCAAATTCTTGATCTCCTGTTTGTTTCTATTTGGTTAAGTTCTATGAGAACAACCCCTATCCCTAATTTGGAGTTTCCATAATTTATAGAGATTATAGGTCTTGCCTCTTGAGAAGGGGGGACCCTATTTCCAAGGAGTGGAAAGGATCATATTCCACAAAGGACATTTCAACTAATTTCCCCCTTCTTTCTCTCCTTGTTTTGATTCCTCCAGGGCCTCCAAATGCACTAAGGGTCAAATTTGTTAGTATGAGGAGACGAGGGAGGGTTCTAACTAGAAGGCAAGGATTATTTTCATGGATATTAATAACTTGAGGGTTGAAAATAAGGTTGAGGAGGATTTATGGGAGGGTCATGCTTAACTCTCCTTTTGGTTGCTGCCATTGTTCTCCCTGTTTTGGGTGAGATTATTTTCCATGATTTTTAGGGCAGTCATGAGCGAAATGTCCATACTTATGGTAGGTTTTAAACTTAAATGGAATTTGATCATATTCCACTTGTTTCATGAAGGTCCAGTTGTCCAAGGTTAGTTCGAATACTTCTAGTAACCCTTTCTCCAAGTCTACGTCCACACATATTCTAATACATGCAAACATTCCATCTTTAGGTTCAACAAGGCATTCCCTATATTTTTAAAGGTATCCCCATTCCAACAATAGAGAAGGAAACACACTAGTATTTACCCAAATTGGAATTGTTGTGGGTACATCATTTTTAGGCTTGGAGTCTAGGTTTCATCTATTGAAGTATAATACCCAAGGCCCTATGAAATATGGCCCACTCTTGAAGATCAAATCTTTAACTAACTTCTCTTCGAATAGAAAGGTGAAAAAACCTCTCCCACAAAAGGATAATGATATGGGAGAGGATTCTATTGTTGTGCATATACCATTACTAGTTATAGTATTGGCGAGGATTCTTTTCATGGATATTAATAACTTGAGGGTTGAAAAGAATGTTGAGGAGGATTTGTGTGGGGGTCATGCTTAACTCTCCTTCTGGTTTCTGCCATTGTTCTCCCTGTTTTGGGTGAGATTATTTTCCATGTTCTTTAGGGCAATCATAAGTGAAATGTTCATACTCATGGTAGGTTTTAAACTCAAATGGAATTTGATCACATTCCACTTGTTTTATGAAGGTCCAATTGTCCAAGGTTAGTTCAAATACTTCTAGTAACCCTTTCTCTAAGTCTACTTCAACACATATTCTAATACATGCAAACATTCCATCTTTAGGTTCAACAAGGCATTCCCTATATTTTTAAAGGTATCTCCATTCCAACAGTAGAGAGGGAAACACACTAGTATTTACCCAAATTGGGATTGTTGTGGGTACATAATTTTTAGGGTTGGAATCCAAGTTTCTTCTATTTAAGTATAATACCCAAGGCCCCATGAAATATGGCCCACTCTTGAAGATCAAATCTTTAACTAACTTCTCTTTGAATAGAAAGGTGAAAAAACCTCTCCCACAAAAGGATAATGATAGGGGAGATGATTCTATTGTTGTGCAGAGACCATTACTAGTTATAGTACTGGTCCCACATACCCATTAAAAAAAACATCATAAACCATCAAAACAATGCACATAAATAGTTTATATTAAGTTATATAAGTTATTAAATTATGTCCAAAATGGGCCCATATATTTATTGGACTAACAATTGTCAAACAATGAGCCTTAACATCACAAGTTGTATTTTCCTAAATACCTCCAGCTCTAAATTACCAAATAAGTCAAAATGCACTACAAAACAGTCCATAAAATTATATCCAGAAGTACACCTATCCCATAAACAACCACCCATTGATTTCCACTGGAGCAACACATCCCATTGTTGGGTAGTACCTGCACAAGAATAGGTGAAATGTGTGTCAACCATATCTACATGTGTGTTTAACCATTCAACCTATTGAAGACAATAAATGACACCATTTAATTAAGGAAATAGTTAAAATGATGCAATAAATGGTACCAACCCTTTCAATTCAACTATTAAATACACCAACCCTTTCAATTCAAGAATTAAACACGGGAAAGCACAAGGATCAACCATGAAAGTTTATCATCCATTGGATCATGTACAAATCAATCTAAAACACACATTTGAATTTCGGAGATGACAATCCATGCCAAACTTCCCTACCAATTAAAATCTAGATCAAAAAACTATAAAACATCAACCCTTACTGATTTTCATTTGGAACATTCATTCTACTCATCAGTTGTTGGAGACATACAATCAGAGTGTTCAGACAATGTTACATTCATTCTATTCATCAACTATTGGAGACATACAATCAGAGTGTGTGCACAATGTTACATTCATTCTATTCATCAACTGCTAGAGACATACAATCAGAGTGTGTGCACAATGTTACATTCATTATTCATCAGTTGCTTGAGACATATAGGTTTGTTTTTGTTGAATAATGTTATCATATCCATTATTTTATCATAATTTTAGTTGAGAAACAAGGGTAAATTAAAGCCATTATAGCCAATATCACTTGTTAAACAGATCACAAGATCTGATTAGAGAAGCATTTTTAAATGAATAATGATACCAATGTCTATTTATCACTTGTATATGCTTATTCAAAATTCTCTTTTAATTATTAGATTATCAAATTAAGACGAGATAACTACAATATTGCAAGAACAAAACTATAGGGAATTAGACAAATGAGATGCGACAAAGAATCATTTATTTCGTTTTTGCCTCAGGATGCAACAAAGAATCATTTATTTCGTTTTTGCCTCAGGATGAAACAAAAAATCATTTATTTCGTTTTTGCCTTAGGATGCAACAGAGAATCATTTATTTCGCTTTAAGGTTCCACATATTGTATTTAAACCCACCTCGCTCAACTTATGTCAAGCGAGTTATTCTTTCATCGGCGATATGGGCCCGTTGTAACTACCATTCATTCAGGCTCATGTTCGAACCCCAATCCATTCAGAGTCTAATAACCTTGTGTCAATCTATCTATTAGATATGAAATTGATTTAAGGTAAGATTTCAGATATATAAAAGATAACATCAAGAGACTCTAGAGGACTACTTAAATCATTCTCAAGATGAAAATAACCATACCCCAAGTTTAGTAATCAATTTCAATGCCACTATAACCTCAAATATGACCCCTGCAATTTAATATCAGGCTATTGTAACAATGATATCAGTCCATTGTCAACAAGATTGGTTGAGAAAGATTCGAGGATAGAACACTCAATAACCTTTGTGATTACATATCTAAAAAATATAACATCTAGAGACTCTAAAGGACCACTGAGCAGTGAGAAGATGCAATGAGGTAGTTAGTATCCAAGAAGGTTGTCCTATCCTTGACTAGGCTACGGAGAAAAGCCAAGAACAATGCCAATATGCTAACTCAAGAAAGTACTAGTCCTTCAATGTACCATTGTCAATGAAACATGGATTGTTGTAGCTTACTGACAAGTATATATCATTCAATTACATGATGAGATCAACCCTTAAATCATTCTCAAGATGAAAATAACCCTACCTTCTAGTTTATTAACCAATTTCAATGCAACTGTAACCTCAAATCCGACCCCTGCAATTTAATATCAGACTACTATAACAATGATATTAGTCCATTGTCAACAAGATTGGTTGAGCAATATTCGAGGATAGAAAAATCAGTAACCTTTGTGATTATAGATCTAAAAAAGATAGCATCCAAAGACTCTAGAGGACCACCGAGCAGTAAGAAGATGCAATGAGGTAGTTAGTATCCAGGAAGGCTATCCCATCCTTGACTAGGCTAGGGAGAAAAGCCAAGAACAATGCCAATATGCTAACTCAAGAAAGTATTAGTCCTTCAATGAAACATGGACTACTATAACTTATTGGCAAGTATATATAAGTTAATTAAATGATGAGATCAACCTTTAAATCATTCTCAAGATGCAAATAACCATACCTTCCAGTTTAGTAACCAATTTCAATGCAATTGTTACCTCAAATCTGACCCCTGCAATTTAATATCAGACTACTATAACAATGATATCAGTCCATTGTCAACAAGGTTGGTTGAGCAAGATTCGAGGATAGAACACTTAGTAACATCTGTGATTACAGATCTATAAAACATAGCATCTAGGGACTCTAGAGGACCACTGAGTAGTAAGAAGATGCAATGAGGTAGTTAGTATCCAAGAAGGCTATCCTATCCTTGACTAGGCTAGGGAGAAAAGCCAAGAACAATGCCAATATGCTAACTCGAGAAAATACTAGTCCTTCAATGTACCACTGTCAATGAAATATGGATTGTTGTAGCTTACTAGCAAGTATATATAAGTCAATTAAATGATGAGATCAACCCTTAAATCATTCTCAAGATGCAAATAACCATAACTTCCAATTTAGTAACCAATTTCAATGCAGCTATAACCTCAAATCCGACCCTTGCAATTTAATATCAGACTATTATAATAACAATGCTTCAGACCTGATATTTTTCGACATTATGCAATAGGTCATCGTTGAGGAGAAGTAAGCTTGGAAATGATTGGAAAAATACACTCCAATCATCAATAACATGCAACAAACCTTAGAGGATCCTCACAATCTAGACAAATCAATCAAATAAAGCCCACAACCATGCAAGAGAAAACTAGAAAGAAATTTTATGTGTGAATCCTCGATGTCTATTTCTAGATTTCTTGTTTCTTTGTGTGAATTTAATTATTCCAAGCCTCTTGTAATATGAAATTTTATGTGTGAAAACCCTTCCAATTATGAGTTTCAGATAAGAGATGTATTCAGTCACCCGTAAAGCTCATATTAAGGAAATGTAAGATTGAAGTTACAACATATAGATAAAGCATTGGTTGTTACTGCTCGTTGATTACAAAGGCCAATGAATTATCTTGTTTTCTAATACTATTTTGACATGGTATTATTAATTCTATACTTATTTGCAAGAGTTTTGTACATGTAATTGATTAAAGGCTAAGTGGGTTTGGTTCTTCTGGCCTGTAATAATTAGGGTATACTGAGTAATGAGTTGGGATCGTTGTTTGGTTATATTAGCAGGTCCAATTGGGTCAATGTCAAGATCAACAATTTTGTTTTTGGATCAGGCATTTCATGCTTGTATACCTTGAAAATCAACATCAAATTCCATGCAATAAGCCTTATTTTCACTGAGAAAATTCCAGTTCATGAATGATTGGTGATCTATTGAGAAAAATTAACCTCTCTCTCCCTTTTTTTTTTTTTTTTTTTTTTTTTTTAATCAGAATTTTGTGGTAAATCTGCAGGTTGTTGCAACCATGCCAAGAGTTTCTATTATAGATCGTACAAGGAACAAGAGGAGGCGAGGAACGAGGGGGCCCCAACTACGATCTAGTTCATTACATGAGGATAGGGGGGTGATGTGAATGCTCCCAACAATGTTGTTGAAAAGGACATTGTGGTGGCAAATCATAATATCTCACCATCAACCACAAAAGCCACCTTCAAACACAATGCAAGGTGCAAGTTCAAAAAAGAAAAACAATGCCATCAGAGGCTGGACAAAGCAAGACATGATAGCTGCAATTGATGACATCAATTTTAAGGGATATTCAATCCATGCCTTTGCAAAAAAACATGGTATTGTTGCCTCTAACATACATTATTGGATAAATGGGTTGAAAAATACAAAGCGTAGAGGGTCTGTTATAATTATGACTAAAGAGGAGGGGGACGAGGTGGTTGAGTGTTTTAAGGAGATGTCCTAATGGGTTGGAGCTTATACAACTTAAATCCACAGTAGCTCAAATATGTCAGGGGAGGCCAAACCACTTCAAAGATGGTTTTCTTGGTAAATCATGGTGGAGTGGATTTAAAAGAGGCATCAAGGCCTTGTGTTACGTACAACCGAGGGCCTTGACAGAGACATGGCTTTAAATCTACGCCCTACAATTGTATCCAAGTTATATAACACTCTTTTTGCTGCATATGAGCAACACTCATATGCCCCGTACCATATATGGAACTATGATGAAACAGACTTACATGCAGGAATGAATTGTGGTATACGGGGAATTGCTAAGAGAGGGAGCAGAAATGTGCCTAAGATTTTTCCTAAGAGCCGGGAGTGGATCACTATTCTTTGTTGTGTCAATGCAATTAGTTCTTCAATCCCATGATTTGATATATTCAAAGGTAAAACTCAACTAAAAAACTATATACATAATTGTGAAACTAGGTGCATGCATGGTTGCACAACCCCATGCATGGATGACAAAGGAACTATTCCTGAATTGGATTTTTCACTTTTCTACATCTATAACATATGATGTCTTGCCTAAAAATAGACACCTACTGATTTTAGATGGTCATGGAAGCCACATGGTTGTGCATACAATTGAGGAGGCCAATAATTTGGGCATTGACCTGTTAACATTGTCGACTAATACCACTCAAAGATTCAACCCCTTGATGTCAACATGTTTTGGGCTTTCAAGAACTATTTTAGGGTCGAGCGAGATTCACGGATGGAAAAGAATCCAGGGGTGGAAGTAAAGAGGTTTGAGCTAATTGAGCTTGCAAGTAAAGCATTTAAAAGGGCTCTCACACCTTCTAATATCAAGGCTGGATTTAGGAGGACTGGTATATGGCCACTTAATGTTAATTCTTAGTATGCATGATACTGGTTGTAGCCAAGCATTTGATGTGGAAGGTCAAGAAGCATACAACTTACAAGACCTTGTTGATGCCAAAGAAGATGTTGATGTTGTTGAAGGTGTAATGTCCCTTTCTGAAGGGCACTTCTATGGTGATGATGATGAACATGTGAGTGAGACATAGTTCAGTCATGAACCAACTATCAATATCATGGAGACTGTCACACCCACTGAACCACCTGCCAATTCTGCATGTGATATTCCATTATTATGAAGAATTTGATCAAGCGAATGAAAATAAAAACTTGATTTCAAATTATAATGCAACATGATTAAAAAACGATAAATTGAGCATGCCAACCCAATTAAGCCCACCATCATGGTTTTCAAAGGCCATGATGAATATCGACACACATAATGTGTCAACCACCAATGGGGAAAGCATGGACATTCCTTCACAACCATCATATTTAAATACCGAACTTGTTCGTTATTTTGTGGACAATGGATCAATGGAAGGGGAGATTATTCAGCATGAAGTACCTGAACAAGACAACAATGGAGGCCAATTAATTGTCACAGAGGTTGAAATCGAAGTGTTAGATCCCGAGGAGCATGGGACAACAAAGAAGAGAATACTTGCTGCATTCCTAAAGCTACCAGTAGAGAGAGTGAAGGCCTCATCAAGGCACTCAACATCAGATTGTCTTTGTCTGGGGAGGAGTTCACATTTTCTCACATCTGAATATTATATGAATTTATTGTTTGATTCTAAATGTAAAAAAATTGAAATTCAGGAATCTAAAAAGAGAAAGGAGTTGGCCAAGGAAAAGAGAGCTGCAAGGATTATAGTAGTATATGCTCGATAAAAGGAAAGGTTGGAAATAAAAAGAGCAAGGGAAGATAAGGAACTTCAAAAAAAGTTGGCGAGGCAAGAGATGGAGGCAAGAAATATTCAACAAGTGTTGGAAAAAAGAGGAGGAGTGACAAGTAGGGAAGACTATGGTCCAAGCTAGTTTGAGGAAAATAGGATGATGTCCAACACACCGGACCACATTGCAAAAAAAAAAAACCATCATACCGAGACCTGAGTAACACCCAATTCCCCCACCGTCAGCCACAGGTTATGCCCACCTATTATACCCCTACCAGTGTAGGTTTAAATCCCAATTGTGTTAATATGACACCGGCACTTAATGTTGGGGTTAGTAACACAAGTGGACACTTGGGCTACTCAGTCCCTCCATGGATACAAGGAGAAAATTGGAGTCAAGCATATGGAAACATTCATGAACATCCTAATCAATCAATCTTGGGTACTCTACCATACTTGGGTCAGGCATGAAACTCAATTGGGCAATGCAGAAAATGGAGGCCATCAAGCATAGGGGTGGCATGACTTAATTTTTGTAACCACATCACAATGTGAATTTTCTAAGGATGTAATATGTTGATTGGCTTCATAGTAGAAGCTAAACTTACAAAGAGTTAAGGATTATCCAGTTTATCATAATGAGGATTGCAAATGATTAAAATACCATTCTCTTCTACACAACTACATTCAATTTTACTTGATTTGAGAATGTTTATTAATGGTCATTGTGATGGTCAAGGAAAAAAGGTAGATCAACTAGATTCAAGAATTTGAACTCTATTGGGATAATATGATCTGTAGATAATTGAACCTTTTTGGGATAATTTGATAAAATTTAGATAAACTAAGTTCAAAAATATGAACTCTCTTGAATTTGAATTATGATATGAAAATTATTTTTATTTTGATGTGAGGTTGTTAGGCTTTTTTCAATCATCAAAATATGCTATTTTATTTAAAAAAATGAGTAACTCTAAAGCAATGAATCATTTAGTTTAATGGTTTCCTTGGAAGCTTTAGTATATGGTTTTGTTAGGATTCATTAACAACAACACCATTTTCAGTTTAACTCTAATTTTCATCTTATTCCTCAACATGACATTCATTGCTTCCAGAGCATGTACGGACTACCATTCATATGGATTTAACACAATGTATTAATCCTCAAACTACATTATTATAATTTTTACATCATTTTGAATGGTCGTAACAAGGTTGAATGATTTTGGACCATGTACAGACAATCATTCATCTAGGGTTGATACCTTGCATACAATTACCAAATTGATTTTCAGATCAGTTTCACAGAAACAAAGCTAATTGTTTTCTGATAAGGATTACCATACTTGCATTCCTTTATCTCTAGGAATCTAGAACCCATACAAATCATTTTTAGGCATCTTATTTCTAACCAAATCAATTAACAAAAAAGCATAGTTTATGAACATGTAACCTTGATTTGTGGGTAACATTCACACAGGTGTAAAAGAAAGTTGTGTGCAAAACAACTTTATTTTCATTCCCTTCTACCAGGAAATTTCTTTAGATTAAACATAAAAATAGTTATATTTCCGTTTCATTAGATTTCCATTTCAACTCTTTTTTTTCACTCTCTTACGTTGCACTTTAACTCGTGTTATCAGTTTCCCTTCCAGTTTGTACATATAAAAACTATTTCAATTTTTCAATTAGTTTCATCTTTGTACACAGATTCCTGATTCTTTTAAGTAGGATACTAAAGAGTTGAAACAAGAAATGCTTAGCAATAAAACTCCCTTGAATAGTAATATCAAAACTGGATAGAAACCAGCTAAACTAGCTAGTCAAACTGGTTCCAGGGGGTTTCCAAATAGAATCGGCCATACAAACCAGAAATGATTGGCCCATTAAGTTTACCTTTCTGGGAAAATAAGTTAAAATACTAAAATTGGAAACGTTAAAGCTAATTCTAAGCCCCTTCTCAATCTAAAACACTAAAGCTAATTCTAAGCCCCTTCACATATGGTTGTTGTATTTCTTCCTCACATAAATGTTTGGCCATGAGAAAACATAAAGACTTTATCCCTATTTTATACTGGAAAGGAACCCGAGATCTGGAAATATCACTCTGCAACTTTAAGAACTGAATAAATATGACCAAAAATAGTTGAACTTTCTAGCAAGAAAGGTGCCTAATTGGATTTTTAGTGCTTTTGATTGAGTTGTATGAAATGGAATCACAATGAATATATGATTGCATGTTGAATATCAGAGAAACCATTAAGGGAATTTAATATTGCAGAGAGGGGTTGAGTTCTTATCCTTTTTAAAAGGAAATAGAAACTTAAACAAAATTATATTCTAGAAGGGACGTAATGGGTGCATACGTCAGGTGAAGAAAAATAAAATTTTGGAAACATTCGCAAGATTTGTAATTTTCCATTAAAAAAAACTTAGAAAAAAATCACAACCTTTGAATTCAACAGTGAATTGGTCACTATGTAATTGAAATAGATACATCCCGAACATGATAAAACTGAGACGAAATTCTTATCACAATTATCTATTAATGGTCAAGGGCGAAAACCAGACATTGTTACACCTTACCATATTTGCTAAAGGAGCCAAACTACCAAAATTCTACACTATTGGTTCACTAAGAAAGAAATCTTGATAGTTTCACAGTCAGGAGAAAAGACTCAAAACCTTATCTTCACAATGAATAATTCCAAAGAAGGAAACCATTAGGGGAGGAGCGCCATTACCCAAACCTTTCTCTGGCACCACGAATATACAACTCACAATGCAAGCATTTAAACCATTTAAAACATTAGGGTAGGGAAACAATTACCTAAATTGAAAGGAGGGAGGGAGGGAAGGACAAAAGGCAATGAAGAAAATCACATGTATTTAGACAGTTTTTTAATTTAAATCTAGCAAACAAACAAACAATATAACGACATTTTTTCTTGTAAAGACGAAACCCTAGCATATCTATGATAAAAAAAAAGTGATTGAACCCTAACATATTAGAAAAAATTATGCCCATAATTCACAAAAAAAAAACCCACATTTTACACAAACCCCACAGTTTACACAAAACCTACAATTTACACAAAACCCACACAACTAAAAGTGTAAAAAAGAGAGACAGATAAGCTAAACCAGCTTAGATCCATCTTAACTCCGGATCTATCAAACGCCGAGAGGGATCAAATCTCTCGAGGTGCAAACCTCCTTTTTGAGTGCAAAACTTGAGGAAAGGTTTGCAACTCGAGAAATTTGATCCCTCTCTGCACTTGATAGATTCGGAGTTAAGATGGATCTAGGCTGGTTTCAGTGGTGTGCTGCCAAGGAAAATCTATCCAAGATATGATTAATTTTATCAATAATATGTAAATATATCAAATATTAATATAATCATTTTAAATATGCTAAATATTTATAAGATTAACTTGGTCATTTTAATTTTAAATTTTCTTAGTTACCTCAGTTTGTTGAGATGATAAATATTGTTAATAACTTTAATGATGAAAAATGATGAAATAATTTTTTTGAATGCAAAGTGACAATAATAATGTTGAAAGATAGAAAATGTGAATAATAAGAATGTACTCATGTTACAAATAACCTTCATTGTGATCAATCTCAAACTATTCTCTTCTACTATTCTTATTGTCACCCTTGTTAGTTTTGTCATCTTTTCATATCGGTTATATGAAAAAGAAAATTTAAATCATAAATAATTTAAATCTTTAGCTCGAGGTGTTGTAGTAAACATGATACTTGTCTCTCTTCCTCTCCAATATTAATAGGTTAAATTACTATAACACAAAAATCAATGTGCATTGTCAATACCGTTTTGTGCTTACACTAAAATCAATGCATATTGTTAATCCAGTCACTTTAAAATTAATGTACCATCATATATCCAATTACATCAAATCAGAAATCAACATCTACATTGAAATCAATGCATTTAATGCAAGCAATCAAATAAGATTAGAAAATAACTTCTACACTGAAATCAATGCATTTAGTGCACAATCAAATAGGATTAGGAATCATCTACATTGAAATCGATGCATTTAGTGCAAAAAATCAAATATAATTATAAATCAACATCTATATTGAAATCAACACATCCAATGTAAGAAATCAAATAGTATTAGAAATCACCACCTACACTGCAATCATTGCATCTAGTGCCAGCAATCAAATATCATTAGAAAAAAATATCTACACTAAAATCAATCAATCTAGTGCAAACAATCAAATAGGATTAGAAATCACCATCTCCACTTAAATCAATCCATCTAGTGCAAGAAATATTCTTCCCTCTCTCCACTCTCCATCCATATCTATATCCCCCTCCATCTCTTATTTTTTGTCTCTCTATCTCACCCCCCTAAACACACATGCTCTCGCATTCCATATCTAGCAATCTCTTTGTCACTCCCTCCCTTTCCCCATCTCTCTCTTCTTCCCTCTCTTCACCTTCCATCTATATCTCTATCTTCCCCTTCTCTCCCTCTTCCCCGCTAATATCTCTCTTTCCTCCTTCTGTCCTCTCTCCCTCTTTCTCCATCTTCCTTATCTCTCGCTCTCTCTCTCCACCTTTATCTCTCTATGTATTTCTTCTTACCTCCCTCTCTCTCCCCCTCCAAGTCCATATCTCTTTCCCTCCTTCTCTCTACTCTCTCACATCCTCTCTCTTCCTTCCACTCTTTCCCTTTCTCTCCCATCTCTCTCTCTCTCTCTCTCTCTCTCTCTCTTCGCCCACCAACTATGTTACTATATCCCTCCCTCTCTCCTTATCTCTCATTCTCTCCCCCCTTATATCCATTTCTCCTTATTTGTCTCTTTATCTCACCCCCAAACATAAACGCTCTCTCTCTGTCTCTCCCTTGTCACTCCATCTCTCTCCACTTCTCACTCTATATTTCTTATTTCCTACCTCTCTCCCCCTCCAACTCTATCTCTCTATCGATCTCTCTCTCCTCCTCTCTCTCAAGTCCTCTCTCTCGCCCTTCCTCTCTCTCCCTTTCTCTCCTACCTCTCTCTCTCTCTCTCTCTCTCTCTCTCTTCCCTCCAATACTCTCTCTTCCCTCATCATTCTTATCCTCCCTCTCAAGTCCTCTCCTTCCCCTCTCTCCCTTTCTCTCCTACCTCCCTCCCTCTCTCTCTCTCTCTCTCTTTACCCCTTTCTCTATCCAACTACATTACTATATCCATCCCTCTCTCCTTCTCTCCCCCGTTCTCTCCATACATCCTACTTTGTATCTTTTCTCACCTCTAAACATACACACTCTCTCTCCATCTCTCCCTTGCCACTCCCTCTCTCTCTCCACTTCTCTCTCTGTATATATTTCTTCTTCCATCCCTCTCTCCCCCTCCAACTTCTCTCTATCCCTCTCTCTCTCAAGTCCTCTCTCTGGTCCTTCCTATCTCTCCCTTCTCTGTTACCTCCCTCTCTCTCTCCCTTTATCTCTTACCCCCCTCTTTCTTCCGCCATCTCTGTCTCCTCTAATCCTATCACTATCTCCCTCCCACTCTCCTTCTCTCTCTCCCTCCTCCATGTTTGCGTCTCCCTCTCTCGCTCTTCATTCTTCCTCTCCCCTTTCCTTTACTTTATCTCCATCTCTTCCTTGTCAATCCTCCTATATCTCCACCTATATCACTCTATATCTTTGTTCTTCCCTCCCATATATATCTAGAGTTAATATATATCATGATACATTTATATATATTATAATATAATAAACTTAATATTGTATTAATCGATAGTTATTAAATTTAATAATATTAATATTATAATATATTAACATGAGTATTAGGTTTAATAATAATAATAATAATAATATTTTAATAATATATTAGGGTTAATAATGTTTTTTTGGCATGGTATTAATAATAATTTATCCCATGGTATTTGGACCCTAGGCTTCACCTAAATAAAACCTATTTTTTGAGTGTTCATAAATATAAAGTAGATTATGGAGTAGATATGAAAAGAGGTTTTATTTACTTATCATATGGGTTTATTTATATTTTTATTTATTTACCATACCTATTTTATTCACTATGGTATTTGGCCCATAGGCTTGTTATATAATTAGATTTTCATTTATTTACCTTACCTTTTTATACTTCTTTTATATTTATTTATTTACCATACCTCTTTATACCTATTTTATATTTATTTATTTATCATACCTCATTATACCTTTTTGTATTTATTTATTTACCATACTTCTTTTATAAATATGGTATTTGGCCCATGGTATTTAGCCCATGGTATCAATATTAATTTGATTTACCATAGCTCTGGAGTAAGTATAAAAATAGGTTTTAGTTATTTACCATACATCGGTTTATTTAGATTTTTAATTATTTAAATTTTGAAATATTGCAATTTTCATGGGGAAATATTTATATCTTTAAAGATTTTAATTTATCCATACAACATGGGTTTTCTTTTTAAAGATTTATTTTACAAATATTTAATTAAAAGAAATATTAAAATATTTTGGATTTTGATTGTTTGTGTTGAATTAACTCTTTTCCTTTGATTTAGGAAATGGTATTGACTTTAGTAAAGAGTAAAGATGTTTAAAATTTTATTTAATTTGGAAATTCAATGTGGTAATTTTTTTTTGTTAAAGGTAAATTTATGATCCATTCAATAAAGCAATTATTAAATGGGTGATATAATTTACTATCCATTCAAATTATATAGATAATACATAGTTGTATTTTAGTAATTAATCTCAGCCCATTAATAAGTTAAAAATTTGAGAGTGCAAGCTTCTGTGATCCATAACATATTAATTATAAACCTTCCGGGAAATCACATAAGAAATTTTGGAACCGATGCTTCGAACTACCAAAGAAATAACAGTCAAAACCTAAGAAAAATTAAAAATGTTAAAAAAAAGTAAAAAATAAGAATAACAAATTATAAAATAAACCAGAAATATAATTAACCCAACCTTAAAATTACAAGTGTTAAAAACGGTAAATATAAATAAAAATATAAAATGAACCAAAAATATAATGACCCCATCCTTAAAATTTTAAGAAACAACCAAGAAAATTATATAAAGAAAACTAAAAATAAAATAAATAATATAAATTCAAGACTAAAAACTACAATAAACAAGTTTAAACCTAAATTAAATCATCAAGTCAAAAGTCAGAAAATCAAAGTCAAAGTCATAAATTATAAATAAATAAATAAATCAAAAAATAAATAAAATAATAAAATGAAATAAAAATAAATGATTTAATCACTAAATAATTTAATAAATTAATAAATAAATACATGAAAAAATAAAAATAAATTATTTTATTTTATTTTGACATTAAATAACAACTGCTAACTTTCCATCCGTCATCGCTATTCGAGGAACGGGGCCTCTTTTCAATCTCAATCGCCTCCCTAAATTTCCAGTGATGGAAATGGTCAATCCGAGCAAGGACTCTAGCATCATCCATACAGATGTGATGCTTCGTCTTCTCGGCATGCTCAACTAGTGCTGAGGACTTGGTTCTACCATGCCTAATATCCGCAGAATGCTCCTGGATCCTTTTATTAATCGATCGACCAGTTTCACCAATGTAGGAAATCCCACAGGAGCATGGGATCAAATAAACACCTTTCACGCTTTTTGGATCCAACGGGTCCTTAACCGATTTAAGGGAGCCCCGAATGGTGTTTAAAGGTTTAAAAGAAGACGAGATCTTATGCTTCCTTAAAATCCAAGGGATCTTGTCAGTAGTACCTTGAATAAAAGGTAAATGAACTCTACCAACAACATCATCTATTATCTTTTTTTGTCTAGGTTCTTTGCTCACATTCCAGAAAGCCTTCAAACCCTGACTTCTGCTATACCCATTTTCTCTAAAGACCTTAAGGAGATGGGCCTTCTCTTCATCTAAATGATCATCATCAGAAATTCTAAGAGCTCTCGTGGCTAAAGTATTCAGAAATCCAAGTTTCTGAGCAAGAAAATGATAAGAACCAGAATGTAGATACTGCTCCGTGTGCGTCTTCTTCCGAAAAACACGGTGCGAGAAAGAGCCATTATTATTTCTAGAGATGAGAACATTAAGGAAGGATCTCATCAGTCTCTGTTTCCATCGTGAACTTGATGGAGTCAGATTGATTATTCAAGTGCTGATGAAAAGGCTCCAATTCTTGACATCCGTGACACCAATTGATGAAAGTGTCATCCACAAAACACTTGCGGATATTAGGCATGGTAGAACCAAGTCCTCAACGCTAGCTGAGCATGCAGAGAAGACGAAGCATTACATCTGTGTGGATGACAGTAGAGTCCTTTCTCGGATTGACCATTTCCATCACCAGAGATTTAGGGAGACGATTGAGATTGAGAAAAGGCAGTGTTCATTAAACAGGGATGACGGATGGAAAGTTAGCAGTTGTTGGATTCCATCTCTTCACTCCCTGTAAGGGTCCTTCCTCATTTTTTTTTTTTTAATGTGATTATATTATTATTATTTCTCTTATTTTATTTTATTTTAGTTTTACTCTATTTTATTTATTGATTTATTTATTTATTTATTAAATTAAATAATTAATGTCAAAATAAAATAAAAATAATTTATTTTTATTTTTTCATGTATTTATTTATTAATTTATTAAATTATTTAGTGATTAAATCATTTATTTTTATTTCATTTTATTATTTTATTTATTTTTTGATTTATTATTTTATTTATTTTTTGATTTATTCATTTATTTATAATTTATGATTTTGACTTCATGATTTAATTTAGGTTTAAACTTTGTTTCTTGTAGTTTTTAGTCTTGAATTTATATTATTTATTTTATTTTTAGTTTTGACTTGTATCTTTATATAATTTTCTTGGTTGTTTCTTAAAATTTTAAGGATGGGGTAATTATATTTTTGGTTCATTTTATATTTTTATTTTTATTTTTATTTTTATTTTTGACCGTTTTTAACACTTGTAATTTTAAGGTTGGGTTAATTATATGTCTGGTTTATTTTATAATTTTTTATTCTTATTTTTTACCTTTTTTTAACATTTTTAATTTTTCTTGGGTTTTGACCGTTGCTTCGCTATTTATGGTATAAATGTGTAAGTCAGATCAGCCAATCTTCATTACCCTGATAATGAATTACAGTTGGTAGTTTGAAATGCGTGGGTTCCAAAATTTCAGATGTGATTTCCGGGAAGGCTTATAATTAGTAAGTTAAAAAGTTTATATATAATCTAAATATTCAAGTTATATAAAATTAAATATTAGGTTAATGCTTTAGCCGACATTAGCAAAAATAAATTTTATTAATCTTTTAGGTCGTGACATACGTCATACTAGGTTATAGATTGCGCCTCTCGGCGCAACAAGGGCACAATAATCGATCCATTTAAATGTGTTTAAAAACACAAGTAGATAGGATGGTAGGACATTGACCTACCTTGCATCTCTTGTTTTGTCGGCTCCCTCCATGCCAGCATGCCACGGGAACCCCATATGCTCCAAAAACCATAGCTCCAACTGCAAATCATATAGTGACCTGCAACACAGACCTTTCGTGGGGTTAGACATCCCTAAACCTACATTAAACCAGCGAAAACCACCCATAAAGCTCAAAAGCTCCCTCGTTTACCCGAAAAAATCCTTTAGAACATGAAACCTCTATATAGAACACCGAGCCTAGCTAAATCTGCCACAAAGACTAACACAGACATATACCCAACCCAATATTCTAGATGAGGAAGAAAAAACAGCCAAATAAACCAGAAAAAATGAAGGCAATGTCGCACAAGTACCCACGAGCACAAACGAACAAGAACCAGACCCGAACAAAAATACATAGTGTGTTCGAGAAGTCTCTGCAACACTCGGCTAAACTAAACCTAACACTCAAACCGGTTGAACGAGTTGCTAGGTACTATGCACAGGTGATTACGCCCGGAAGACATGTGTCGTACGATGAGTCAACACGCTTGACATGGCTCCAGTCTAAGGTGGAGCATTCACGTAGTGTGTCTCTCCCCTATATAGATTTCAAATTTTACTAAAATTTTAAAATATTAATAGATGTAAAAAAATATAAAAACTTTGATTTATAGAACGATATTGAATTTTGTTATATTTAATTCTAAAATTATCAATTTATATACTTTGTAAATAATTAAAACATAATTAAAATAATAATTTTAATTTTAATATTTTAATTTATTAATTTTATTATTTTTGTTATATATTAATTTTTTTTATTTATGTAAAGTTGAAAATTTATTATTAATTATAAAAATTAATCAAAATATATATATATATATATATATATATATATATATATATATATATATATT
>JAXQQM020066393.1:0-68071 GCA_034641835.2 Pinus albicaulis | reverse complement strand
CAGGTCTGACCTGATTTGGATTCTCCAAGACAAAGTTGTGTCCAATCTGCCACAATGACCTAATTCTGGACTGGTTCAGTAGAGCGAACTTGTACGACTTGCCACGTGTCACTGTTTTGTCCTTTATCTCTGAAATTGATAGCCAAGAAACTAAAGGCCGTGAAATTGCAACCAATTTTGACGTCACTCCAATCCAATATCCAGAGAGAGAGTTATTGAACGTTTCCCATGATCACCTCTTTGAGATGAAATTCAGGAGCCTGAAAAAGCACTACCTTCCACAGATCATATCTCCAAAAATGTTGCGAACCAGGCTCTGAAATTTTTTGATCAATTTCCTCAGGATTTCAGCTTTGCACCATATGAATTTCAGATTCTCAACCTTCGTAGAAAAAAAATTATAGCGCAAATTCCACGATGACCTGTTTAGGAGCCTGAAAAACGACATGACTTCCACAGATGATATCTCCAATAAATATTGTATTCAAGGTCTCAAATTTTTAGACAAGCTTCTCAGGATTTCGTTTCGCACCCTAAAAATTTCAGCTCTGAAACTCTGTAGAAAAAGCAGTAGCGAAATGCCACGATGACCTGTTTGGAGCAGCGAAACCCTAGAATCCAAAGCTCCGATACCAAATGTTGTGTAACCAGCTCCAAAAATAGAAGAAAAGAGATATCAACGCCTTAGAAATAAGCCACTTCGAGGGGGCAACCTCCAATACATTACATAAATGCACAATTCTTCGATGATACAATTTACCAAACCTCCTTTCTATATATAGGAGTCCATGGGGCCATAATGTAATCCTAGTGGGCCACAATGTAATCCTAGCCGACCTAACAATAATAATTTAAGGGCACAATAATAAAAAAATGGGGGTTACAAGGGTACACTAATAACAATAAGGGGTTTACACTAACAATAATAAGGGGCTATACTAGTGATATAGGGACCTAACAGTGGTACAAGTGGTACAAGTGTTTTTAATTATTTTTAAAATCTTTTCTCCAAATTCAGGACTTGGTTTAGGAAATTTAGGGTTGCAGACTTCTAAGGGAGCATTATATAGGTATTGATGAACCCATATAGATATGAAAATGTCATGGTGAAAAAATAATGTGTAACAGATTCCCCCCTAAAGCGCAAAGTCTAAGATAATTCGAAGAGTGAAGTACTTTATCATTCAGAGGATTGGCTTGTGGATGCCGGTTGGAACCCGTAAAAACATTAAATGAAAATATATATATATATATATCATCACTGAGGTAGAAATTCCCATACTCAGAGAAAAAAATAACTAAATCAAAACTTAACTAAAATGTTCTGATATAGAAATGATTCTAATATTACATCAATAGTAGACATAGTATGGGCGCAACCATCTGTCATGAATATTCTACTGCATAATGAATAATAAAACTCCTTGAATCCTGGATGGTGGAAACTAGATCTAGGGTCTTGATTTCTGCTTCCCAAACTAGTACGATTCTATCCATGTGATTGATTGTGTCGAAGTCGAACATGGTAGAAACCACTTGATTACCAGTCAATGATGTGAAATGTTAATGAGGGTGAGAGAAACCACCAATAATGAAAATGGCTCTCAAAGTACTCAGTACAATCCATGAAGTGTGAATAAATGATTTGAAGTCAAACACTTCATGAAATCATTCAATCAAAGTTTAATGATGCACTCTATCGTTGAAAGCGAGAAACCTGCCATTAGTGCATGCAGATTACAAGGTACTAATATGATTCTAGATCAAATTCCTAGATGATATGTTTTCTTCGATGTAAAGTGACCCGTCGTAGGAAATCCCATGACAAGAAACCATTAGATCAAGTTTTGTAGAAATATTTTGCAAGGACTGACTCAGGGATGGTCAACGCAAATGGAGACAAATGTTTTCAAATGAATGGTTTATTTGAAATGTCCTCTTGAACACATAATGACATTGTAGATGGTTTGGTGACAATTTACCTAAAGCTAATACCCAAAAACCAGCTGAATACTTTCAATGTGGTTTGATTAAATGATAGGCAAAGGATTTTCCCAAACCAGGTAGAAGTGTGACAAAAAGTGTCGTGTTCAAGAGTGGTGTACTTCTTTTAAACAAAGTTTAACAACTAGATCCATTTTCTCTCTTTTTCCCCAACCATTTTTTTCAAGTACCTCTTTATTTTTGACAAGCTTAAGGAGGATAACGTTTTCTTGTTTGTGATATCCCAAAATCGAGACTGTTAGCAAGGCATGACTAGAAAACAAATTTTCTAGGAATGGTTGCGATAGACTATGAAATCAGCCCTTGGATCCCTTAGATCTGAGTATATAAGTCCTAAATCCAAGAGGATATCAAAAAAAAATTTCTCTAGGTGGGTTAAACAGATATCCCACACCTAGGAAGGCTTGAAAACTACCCAAAGAAGGGGCTGTAGCAATACAAAAGAACACTACCCAGAAAATAATGTAGTTTTAGATAGAAGTAGTAGTATGCCAATATGACAGCTTAAAAATAACTTATACAATGATAAATCAGATTTACAGTATAGCCCAATCAATGTACAGGTGAAAGAAAGAGACTTTTATGGAGAAAAACCTTCTAAAAGAGGTACTGCAACAATATAATTCACTGTAAGGCCATGATAGCGTTATTTTAATGAGTAAATAGTAGCTTTAGGTTAAAAATAGGATCTAGGACAAATCTGTGTACAAAATATTAGATCTATATAAGATCTATACACTACACTGTCTCTATTTTACATCCCCTTTGGGGTTTTTAGCAATACATGAAGCACAAAAATTAGATCTAAGATCTAATGCAGTAGATCTACAAAATGATTTAGAAATTCTGAAGTAGATGGATCAATGAATAGATCAGATTTGAGACATACATGGATTACATGGCTAATCCATGAATCACCACAGTGTAAGGAAGGCTCCTTTACACCAGAGATCTCTCCTCCAAATAGTTGCCAAACACCCTGCAAGTCTCCACTTGCAAAATAACGTAGTACAGGGAGATAAACTATAATTTAGGCTTGATGTAGACTTTGGCTTGATGCCAAGTTGTACATCTGAGGCTCCAGTCATCTAATACACTCTTTCCAATGGGATATAATGCTTCCCCACTGAAAATATGCACTAGTATGGTCTAGATCTGAATAGATATAGCCTCCACTTGCTGCTGCTCACAAGGAAAAAAAAACCCTCAACAGGATCTGAGTTTTACTTGGAAGAAGAAGCTTGAAAAAATTTCTGATAGTGGACCAAGAAATGCAAGAATCTTCTAAGAGGCCTCTCAAAGAAAGAGGTGGGATTCCCGATCAGGAACACCCAGTGCTAAACAACCCTATTCTCAGCTAAACAGCCAAAGAATGAGAAGTTTCTAAACAAACAAATCCTTTGAAGACAACATGTTCAACAACCCCTCCCATGATGCTCTCCTATTTCATTTATAGGATGAAAGCCTTGCAAAACCATAAACCATCTCAAAGGTTTAGCTTCTTTCACATTGGAACCCTCCAATTAGATATGTGTTGTTCATTTAGGTACATTACTTCTAGAAAACGATGTAGATTTGGTCCTATTGACCCAATCAATTGTCACAATCCATTTTCACACAAGAAGGATTTTTATTAAAGTAACCCAGATTTAGCCTTGTTCATATGGGCATTGATTTATTTTTCTGTTTAAGGAGTTTAATTTGTCCTCCTTTACAATTTTATTCTTGTAACAAGAAAATGAAAACAAAAAGGAATACTCCTATTAGCTTGGGCTAATTAGGAACATTACAGTCCTCCCCTCAAAAATGTTTCTTGTCCTTAAGAAACTAATAAGGTGAGTGCTGCAACTCATCTCCTCCTCCATTGGTGTCACAAACAAAGGATAAGCTTCTCTCATAAGCTAAGTGATCACCAATCCATTCATCCATGACTTGTCCCAACAATGTCCTCATGAGGTGCAAACAGCTCCTCCCATAAGGAAACAATGAATCACGTGAAACAACCATGGTTTTCCCAATTCCCTCCCTGAAATACAAAACATAAAGTACAGGGAGTGTAGCCATCCCATAGGGCACACGCATGCCTTCCCTCTTTCCTCCATTCATCCCCATGAAAAGTACAAGCACATCATCCATATAAGGGATCAATAAAATGTACAAATAAACATAAATATGTGTACATGGAGGTGGATCATAGTCCGATATGTGAAACCAGCGCAAAGCATCCCCTGCCTGCATCAAAACAAGATGTGGTAAGTGGTTTTTCCACCACTTACTTGCTACCCAATTCATCTCACTGTTGCAGAAAATGTGAGATGTATTTGGTGCCTTTGGGAAGCACCCATCATGAAAATAAATCTCCCTTTGCACATCAAGGGAGTGGCCAAATTTAGAATTCTTAGTGGCTTAAAAATTGCCATGACATTTACATGATACATTGCTCCCTTTAGGAGTCATGGCCTGCATACAGATGGTAAAATAACATGTACAAACAAAAAAATAAACTTTCTTTACATGAATAGATTCTTTACCATCAAGGTTACTCATACACATGGAGTTGTGCATGGACATTTATCCTCTCCCAAAAGAAGGAAAATATGGCTGAAATGACTCTTGCATAGAGTCCCTTGGTTGCCCCAACTCCACATAGTTCATGCACTCTTCAAAGTGCTGATGTAGTTCCTCTTTCAGTCCTTCCCAATCAAAGCTCCTCATGATTAGAGTGTAGATCTTCATTGACTGGATATGGCTAGAAAATAACTTTTTTTGTGCTCCTTGTAGTATCTTTTTCTTGAGCTTGGAAGCTCTAAACAAGAAGACTCTACCGTGATGATAGATGAACCCTCCTTGGATTAAATGGCCCTCCCCTTGTAGCATGTCATCAAGTATCATACATGTGTGAAGATCTTTGGATACTCTACAAGAAGTTGAGATTTCCAATACAGATCTACACTGCTCAACAATGACAGTGCTGATGATACATCCACTGGAATGTTTGTTATATTGCTGATCTTCTCCTTGGCATTCCCCATGCCACAGATGTGTGTTGGAAGGCTGATCCTTCCATTCTTCTCCTCCCACAGCATAGATCCATATAGGAGAGTGGGTGGTGATGATAAGAGAATAATATCTCCCTTCTCCTTAAGCTTACCCAAGTCTCCCAGCACTATAGCCTTGTCTTCTAATGCTCCAATCCTTCCTAGAATCATGAGTGGAGCATCAAGATGCGGGACACTTTTCACCAGATCTGAATCAGGTGGTCTCCCAGGTGGTTTTCCATAAGACATTGAAGCCTCATGGTTCTTCCTCCCATGCTTATCATATGGGATCAAAATTCCCTTGCTTCCACAACACAAGTTCACCTTTGATTTTTGTGTGGAAGTCTTCTGAAACTTGGAGACCCCTCTTAGTGGTGTAAGAGTGCCTCTGGTTGGAGAATTGGCCCCATATTCTGATAGTGGATTAGCTAGGTGACCCTTCCTTTGTTCTGTCTCATGGTATTTTAGCAAAGACACATGCTACTCATGTCCTCCATATGGAAGATCCTTAGGAAATCCTTGCAAATGTGTAAGAACTCCTCTAGTGGAAGCCATTGCTTCATCTCCATCTTCAACTGAAAATAGATCTCCTCCTAGTGTCACAGTGCTGGAGGATCTTCTCTACTCTTCCTCTCCTTCCTCATCATGGTTTGAGAATGCGTCATCATCAAGAGATCCTTTTTCTTGATCTCTTAGTGAGGAAGAATCCCTCATGTCTTCTCTTTGAGAAAAGAGATCTTGTTGTAGTGGGGCTTTTGCTTCCGACAAATTGTGCGGAAAATCTTCAACCCCCTCAACAATGTTTAGGACTGGATTTGGCTCCATGGAATCTTCCAACTTATGCAAAGATACAGATTTCTTGGGCTTGATTTTCTCTTCCCAAGAAGTCTCAGAATGTCTCTCATCAAATCTTGTCACTAGTTTCCTAGTGAATCTTACATAAGAAGAGATGTTTATCCCCTTTAAGGAAGAGGATTCAAACGGCCACCAAGCATAAGATTTCCCTTGAAGATGCAGCGTTGCTACTCTCAAGGCTTCTTCTTCTATCACTTGATGTAGTTGAAAGTATGTGTCAAGCTCCTTGACCGAAGACTTGGCTGAGTCTTTAGGTGATCCATCAAAAGTAGGTAGAGAAAATCTACCCAAAGTGTATTGAAGGCACCCTTTTCTCCCACTGTATGTGTTGAATCTTGCTTCTTTGAGTTGAAAAAACATTGGGAAACTCAGATGATCTGATTAAGATTCATAATCTTGGAGATAATCACCAAGAAATTCCTCCTTTGGTGTTCCTTCTCTTCCTCCTCTCTTTGACAAGAAAGTAGGCATGCTACAATGTTGTGGATCATATTGTGTGGCTGAATTCTCACACACATCATATGAAGTAGCGGGGCTTTCTTTAGGTGCACAAATTTTCAAAATATTTGCTTGTCTTTCATTCCTTACTCCCCTGATTTCTTTCTTCAGCTCATGCATAGTTTGGAACAGAGTTTAGAAAACTCTTTCCCAATCAATCTTCCAGATGAAGGGTTTGGACGCTTCACTTCTGTGTCTATGGTGTAACCACATTTCTTCATCAGTATTTTCCTCCCATGAAAATACATATTGGATCTTCAAAAGCAAAGCACAAGTTGTGCCAAGAAAGAGGCTTTGATACCACTGTAATATCCCAAAATAGGGACTTCTAGCAAGGCATGACTGGAAAACACATTTTCTAGGAATGGCTGCTACAAAATATGAAATAAGCCCTTGGATCCCTTATAACTGAGTATCTAAGTCCTAAATCCAAGAGGATATTAGAAAAAAATATCTCTAGGTGGGTTAAACATATCTCCCACACCTAGGAAGGCTTGAAAACTACCCAGAGAAGGGACTGCAGCAATACAAAAGAACACTGCCTAGAAAATAACGCAGTTTTAGATAGAAGTATCAGTAGGCCAATATGACAGCTTAGAAATAGATTATACAATGATAAATCAGATTTACAGTATAGCCCAATCAATGTACATGAGGAAGAAAGAGACTTTTATGGAGAAAAACCCTCTAAAATAGGTGCTGCAACAATATAATTCACTGTTATTTTAATGAGTAAATAGTAGTTGTTGGTTAAAAATCAGATGTAGGATAGATCTGTGTACAAAATATTATATCTATATCAGATCTGTACAATATACTACCTCTAATTTACATCCCCCTTAGGGTTTTTAGCAATACATGAAGCACAAAGAGTAGATCTGAGATCTACTGCAGTAGATCTGCAGAATGAGTCAGAAATTATGAGAAGATGCATCAATGAATAGATCATATCTAAAACATACATGGATTAGATGGCTAATCCATGGATCACCACAGTGTAAGGAAGGCTCCTTTACACCAGAGATCTCTCCTCCAAATAGTTGCCAAACACCCTGCAACTCTCCACTTGCAAAATAACGTAGTACAGGGAGATAAAATACACTGTAGGATTGATGTAGACTTTGGTCGAATGCCAATTGGTAGATCTATAGCTCTAGTCATCTAATACACTCTTTCCAATGGGATAGAATGCTTCCCCACTGAAAAGAGGCACTAGTATGGTCTATATTGGAATAGATCTAGCCTCCACTTGCTACTACTCACAAGGAAAACCAAACCCTCAATAGGATCTGAGTTGTAGTTGGAAGAAGAAGCTTGGAAAAATTCCTGATAGTGGACCAAGAAATGCAAGACTCTTCCAAGAGGCCTCTCAAGGAAAGAGGTGGGATTCCCGATCAGGAACACCCAGTGCTAAACAACACTATTCTCAGGTAAACAACCAAAGAATGAGAAGTGTCTAAATAGATAAATCCTTTCAAGACAATATGTTCAACAACCCCTCTTATGATTCTCTCCTCTTTAATTTATAGGATGAAAGGCTTGAAAAACCCTAAACCATCTCATAGGTTTAGCTCCTTTCAAATTGGAACCCTCTAACTAGATCAATGTTGTTCATTTAGGTACATTTCATCTGGACAGCGTTGTAGATTTGGTCCTGTTGACCCAGTCAATTGTCATAATCCCTTTTCACACATGAGGGAGTTTTATTAAAGAAGCCCATATTTAGCCTTGTTCATATGGGAATTGATTTATTTTGTTGTTTAAGGAGTTTAATTTTTCCTTCTTTACAATTTTATTCTTGTAACAAGAAAATGAAAACAAAAAGGAATATTCCTATTAGCTTGGGCTAATTAGGAATATAACATTGTTATATAAGCTCATCCTTCAGATGAGCCCAACTTATTATAAAATCGAACCCTAAGAAGGAGTGGTTTGTTCCTGTTTGTAATCGACAGGTCCTTTACTATTTAGTTTTAACAAGTCCAGTATAGGAGAAACTTGGTGTTTTTCAATTTTAGGGAGTTAGAAGAAAAACTTAAGGAAAATTTGTGGGTGTAATTTTTCATAAATTTAGTCTCTCAAGCCCAAAAAAGGATAAAATAATACATGAGAGAACTCTATTGACCATGATTAGTCAATGTATACCTGTTTCGTAAATATTCCATTTCAGTTCGGAAAAGGGGTAAACTTATACTGAAGGGATGATTGTTCATTTCCTTTAATGAGTTCGAATAGTCAAGTACTCGGCAATATTTTCATGTTTAGAGAGTTTGAAAAGGGCTTAAAACAGAACTCCAGGGTTTTGCTTTTTCGTAATTTTCAAGAGTCCAAAAAAGTGATAAAAGTATACTCATCTTATTTCGTTTTTTTGTAAGTTTTAACGATTTTGAACAAGGGATAAAAATGTACTTATATCTTTCGCTTTTTCGTGAGTTTTAATGAGTTCAAAAAAGGGATAAAAATGTACTCATGGTTTTAGCTTTTTCATAAGTTTTAACGAGTTCGAAAAAGTGATAAAAAGTGTACTCATATGGTCGACTTTCAATTTAATTAACGAGCATGAAAAGATGGAAAGAACTCGGCATTTTAATGTACGTTTTATGAGCATGAAAATAATAGCAAAAGAAGCTTGGGATTTTCATGAGTTTAATGAGTCTTGAAAATAATAACTAAAATGGACTCAAGATAGGTTTCATTTTTATACAAGCTTGAAACGTAGGAAAACTATGCTTGAAAATGGTCTGTTTCATTTTTACACAAGCTTGAAACAAAGGAAAAATCATGCTTGAAAGTGGTTTCATTTTTACACAAGCTTGAAACGTAGGAAAACTATGCTTGAGAATGGGTTTGTTTCATTTTTACACAAGCTTGAAGCAAAGGAAAAATCATGCTTGAGATAATTTTGAATTCCCCCCAAGCGTAATTTGCTAGAGCACATGTCCCCCCAAGCTTCATTGCATTCAACTAAGAAGACTACTAGTTACTAATAGTTGGATGGAATGAAGGTACATTTATGAGATCAGATGAAAGACTCGAATTTGACTAGGAGAGGATTTGTTTCATTTTTTAATGAGCCTAACACAGGAAAAGAACTATGCTTATTAGGGACCGGTTTCAATTTTTAACGAGGTTGACACAGTAAAAGGAACTCTCCTCATTACCCACTGATTCATTTTTTAACAAGGTTGACACAGTAAAATGAACTTTCCTCTTGGTATCTGTTTCCTTTTTTAACGAGGTTGACACAGGAGAAGAACCATCCTCATGGAATCTATCAATATACTCTCTACAATCTACCTACATAACCTACTGATTAATTTTTTAATGAGGTTGACATAGGAAAAGAATTGTCCTCATGGGTCTGTTTCATTTTTTAACGAGGTTGACACAGTAAAATAACTGTCCTCATATCTACTCTCTACAATCTACCTACATAACCTACTGATTCATTTTTTAATGAGGTTGACAAAGGAAAAGAACTGTCCTCATGGGTTTGTTTCATTTTTTTAACGAGGTTGACATAGTAAAAGAACTGTCCTCATCTAAAACATGTTTCATTTTTTAACGAGGTTGACATAGGAGAAGAACCATCCTGTTTAATCATTGATTCATTTTTTAACGAGGTTGACACAAGAAAATAATTGTCCTCAACTAAGACATGTTTCATTTTTAAACGAGGTTGACACAGTAAAAGGAAATATCCTCATTAGGCATTGGTTTCATTTTTTAATGAGGTTGAAACAGTAAAAGGAACTCTCCTCATTACCCGTTGATTCATTTTTTAACAAGGTTGACACAGTAAAAGGAACTTTCCTCTTGGTATCTGTTTCATTTTTTAATGAGGTTGACACAGGAGAAGAACCATCCTCATGGAATCTATCAATATACTCTCTACAATATACCTACATAACCTACTGATTCATTTTTTAATGAGGTTGACACAGGAAAAGAACTGTCCTCATGGGTTTGTTTCATTTTTTAACAAGGTTGACACAGTAAAAGAACTGTCCTCATCTGAGAAATGTTTCATTTTTTAACGAGGTTGACACAGTAAAAGGAACTATCCTCAAGATGAACTAATTCATTTTTTGATGAGGTTGACATAGTAAAAGGAATTATCCTCATTACCCACTGATTCATTTTTTAACGAGGTTGACACAGTAAAAAGGACTTTCCTCTTGACCCACTGATTCATTTTCTAACGAGGTTGACACAGTAAAAGGAACTTTCCTCTTGGTATCTGTTTCATTTTTTAATGAGGTTGACACAGTAAAAATAACTTTCCTCTTTAATCATTGATTCATTTTTTAACGAGGTTGACACAGTAAAAGGAAATTTCCTCTTTAACCACTGATTCATTTTTTAACGAGGTTGACACAGTAAAAGGAGCTTTCCTCTTAAGTGACCTTGTCATGGCTTCCAACTGGAAGAAAGACATGTCAAGGGACACTCCTCGATCATGGCTTCCAAAAGTACTTCAGCAGATGGAAGAAAAATTCTTTGGAAGGAACACATGTCAAGGAACTCAAAAGGGATAGGAACATCGCATTCAAATAATCCCACAGAGTTTTCCATGTCAATTACCAAATCTAAGTCAAAGGATGTCGAGAAAACAGTGAAAGGCTCGCTTGCATCGGTAATTGAAAATATGGGACTGGTTGCCACATAATTAACCCGTGGCGGGGTAGATACCACTTCTGTATAAGGGACATTTAGGGGTGTTTGATTATTGGTAGTCGAATCAATACTAGCGAATTAAAGTTGGCCAACAGTCACAATGTTTCCATTGTGAGGGAAAGACATCACATGAAAGAATGTCGATATGACAGCTTTAATTGCATAGACATAGCCTCGCCCAATGAGTAAATTTAAATCCAAGGGGTCTCGAACTACCATAAGATCAATACAGATAGTTTTACCTTCCAAGGTAATAGGAAACTTAGGAAGGATCCCTAAAGGTTCACTAATGGTTCTGTTAAAAGCTGACAGATTCTGTGTAACAGGAACAAGATGAGGGGAACCCAAAGCTTGCCAAGAAATTGAGGATAAAATACTAACATAAGCACCTTCATCTACATTTGTGAGATGCACATTATTACCACAAACCTTCACAATTATTTGGAAAGGGATGGAGGAAGGAAGACGAGGTTCTGTCAATCTATTCCAATCAAAGGAAAAGACCTGAGTAATTGGAGGGGGTGTTGTAGAAACAGGTGAAATGCCCCCTGGCGTAGAAGAATATGATGTAACAAGAACTTAAGAAATATAGATTTCACTCTCTACAAGGAGAGTGGGATCAGCCGAATGTGAAATTGAGTCGACTACTTGATCAACTAATGGATCATCAACTTGAGTGATATGAGTTTCACTCTTCAATGGAAAGTGGGATTGACTGTATTTGGAATTAGAACAATCACTTCATCATTTGACGGTAGGTTGGGAGAAACTTTGTGGTAACTAGTTGGAAGTTGTTGCTATGGAACAGTAAGGTTTTCCAAAAATTTCGAGGCTTCATCCATGTGAGGGAAAATGTGAGTTTGATGACTCCCTTTGCATAACCTACAAGGAAACCTAACTTTACCCTTTTTCCCTGGAATCTGACAATCACTAGTTGATGGATCAATAGTAAGTTGATGAGAATTTTTAGACCATACTTCCAAGACCTTTGAAATACCAGGACAATTGATAAGGAAGTGGTCACCCTTACAAAGCTTGCAAGGTAATTTGGGTTTACGATGCATGTTGGAGGTTTCTTCAACACTACTAACACTTACAACTATGGTTCATTGGTTGAATTCTTTCTTATCTTGCTTATTCTTCTTCTTCTTAGTCACCTAGTTACTAGCGTCAAGGCCTTTACCAAGCGAAGAGGAAGAAAGGGAGGAAGAAATATTGGGAAAAGAAGGTAAAGGGTCAGCAGAAGGTTGGTGATGTTGAGATGGTGAAATCTGTTGAGGTGAAGCATTTGGTTGAGGTGGAACAATTTGAGTATTTGGGGCCAACGAAGTTGAAAATAACCATACCAGTAAACCTATTTTAAATCCAGGTAATGACAATGTAGCCATATAAGGAGGACCAACATTTCCAAAGCAAGGAAAAGTACTAGGATTCTCATTAAAAGGGGTTATTTGGTTGGTAAATTATGGAACAGTTGCCATTACATTCAACTTCAGTGAATTTTATTAACAATTTAAAACTAAAATTAACAATTCACAATTCACACCTAACAATTAAAATTTACAATCCACACCTAATGTCTCTAAAAGGTAAAACAAATAAATGAACATGCGCTAACAAATCTAGGAGTCAAACCACACACAAACAGTAGATTCCTGCACTAAAAAACACTAGTTGGTGATGAAATCCAACATCGTAGAATTTTAATGTAGAAATGGTGGTTGGAACAGTTACCCTGACAACCTGCTTAATGAAACATACCAGTGCAAGTTTCTCCACTTAAACCATCTCGAGTGAAGAGAACCCTCTAGAGAGTCCAAGTGAGTCTAGTCGATGTCTGCTCCAGGTACAGTGGGACCTTCCCTCCACCGTCACCTTGGGAAAGAATCCTAAAGTATATAGTCACTAAAGTCACCAATGGGAACAAATATACCTAAGGGAAAAATATACAATCTAATATACACGGAAGGGCAGAGTATCAAGCTCAATCCCCTTGAAGGCTCCTTAACATAATCCAAGGTTTACCGACGAGTGACCCTAGACTCCTCGACAATGGTCTATCTGAGGTTTACCATTTTTAATACTTGCACATATTTTGTCATTCCCAATGAAATAGGTATGATTACCTCACTGGTTCGGATATGATCTCGTGCTTGACTCCTTTAGGAGGAGCTTCCCAGAGCATACATGCAACAATTGGAATTTTTCCTACCGAAAGATGCTACTGTTTGTTTATTTGCTTTGGAAAGTTAACTACAACCTATTCTAAAGCACTAATCCTGAGCTAGATTGGTGGAAAGAGCCCTAAAAATGTAAAAATTACTAGATTAATTTTATTAAGCATTGTGTTATTTGGGCTGTTATTACTCAAAGGGTAAATGGATACGAAACCAATGGTGTTATGACCTAACCCAAAACTGAATGCAATCAAATATGATAATGTAATATTTTCAATTCGATGGATCCTAACTAAAGTAAGGAGAGAGTTTTCATTCACTTCCAACAATGCAAAAATTGATAAATAAGAGAAATTATAAAAAATTCTATAATGCACTAATTTCATCAAGAAAACTAATGCTTATCAATTCAAAACAATTTTTTTTTTTATGTTTTAAAACAAGCATAAAAATATGTAAATTCAAATCAAATAAAATAATCTAAATCTACAATTGATTTTTCAGAATGTAAACTATGTAGTTGTAATCTATGCACAATTCACTTGAAAAGTATGCAAATGTAATCTACGCACATTTTTCATTCATATTCTGAAAATGAGAATTCTAATTATGCAAATGTAATCTATGTAAGAGAACTCTCAAACACAAGATGATTCTAATGTAATCTAAAGAACCAATCAAGTGTAAGTAAAGAAAATTGGGTGAGAGTTCCAAAGGTCAAAAAAAAACACTCAAAGGCGATTAACACTCAGACACAATTTAGCCCCAAAGGCGATAAAAACAAAAGCAAAAATATGTAAAATTGTTAAGAGAATTAGACAAACTTCGATGTAATGACCAAAGGAAATCAAATTAATAATTTCTCTAAAAAATAAACTCAAAACACCCAATTAACTTAACGGAGACTGATGAGATTTTAAAATTATTGAAAAGAAATTCACACAAGGCTTTTGACAGTCAAGAAAAGTCTGGGAAAGTATAGAGAGTCATGAAAGCTTGTTTGAGAAAAGAAAATCTTAAATTTTTGTCAAAAAATTTCTTGGGTCTACAGGTTTCAGTATAAAAAGGTGTGGTACCATACTGTTTACACAGAGAAACTGTAGAGGTTACCGTGTTGTTTTCAAGAAGAAGTGTGGAGACCAGAAAACATAAAGAAAAATAAAAAATTCTAAAGTACTTTTCAGGTATTTTATTGAAATAATTTCCCAACCTACTGTAGACTAATCAAAATCAGAAAAATACTTTCATAAGTCAAACTTGAAGATAAAAAGAAAACTAAGTTCAGGAAAAATCCCCAACAGAGTCGCCATTTTGTTAGGCATATAAATCATTCTTTTGGACAAGAAAGATCTCCCTAGTATCACAAGGATAGCTAGAAACAAATAGGACAAATGTAAACTACTTTCTCTAGATTATATATGATTTAGAATTTTCTATGATGAAGAAAGGACCTACTTGTGATCCAATGCTAGTTGAATTCTTCTTTCCGATCGCTCGAAGAAGTCACCTCTTAAGACCTACAAACAAATACATGGAAGAGAATCAAAACCATTTGCAACATATACTAATTCAAAAATCACAAATCTGTCTTAATGATCAAGGAATTTAATAATAATTCATTCAAGTAAACACATAAACAACTTATTGAGAAAACAAGATCCATTTGTATTATCTTTAAATAAAAGGAGTCTTACAACTACGTTCACCTTTATGTCGTACAGGTCCTTCCGGGGTCCGAAACAAGCGTTTTCCTTTGGTCTGACAAGCCCTTCCACTATTTGAACCAGCCTAAATACAAGTATGTAATCGTTCTCACAGCTAGCAAAAAAAAGTATGTTTCTTCAGCAATTCCCTTCTCTATCGTAGCTACCAAGTACAAAGCAAGTACTAAGTGTATACAAAAAGGATAGATAAGTTTTACATATATCAGCATGTACCCTTGAGACTGAACCAAAGATTCAATTTATAGGAGAAGGAAAGTGGTTACAACTCCAAAATGGAAGGGATAGAGTCCTCTTATCAAGGGATTAAGTTCCAAAGACCAAGGAATAGGCTCCTTTTATGAACGAATGAATGTTCATGATGAATGGAGGGAGTAAGGCTTCGACTGGATAACGCCTTCTAGAAGCTTCCATCTAGGAGAATATTGGACTAGCTGGGCTTCTAGAATTTACTTTCGCCTTTAATTTACCTTTTATAGGGATCTGCACTTTTAATGAAGAAAACGTGTATTCAGATTTGTATTTTTTAGAGCAAAAGGGTGCGGTGCCACAGGTAAGGCTAAGGAAAAGTGTAGTACAAGTGTTTTTAATGATTTTTACAAGATTTTCTCCAAAATTAGGACTTGGTTTAGGAACTTTAGGGTTGTAGACTTCTAAGGGAGCATTATATAGGTATTGATGAACCCATATAGACAGTAAAATTTCATGGTGACAAAATAATGTGTAACAATGAGTGAGCCCACAAGTTACCAATAGATGGTAGCATCTACTACTTTGTCTGAAGTATCATCCTCTTTCCTCTAGTTTCTTGCTAGAGGAGTCTACATGGGTTTTTTCTCTCCATGTGGAACTTTCTCAGAATCTCGTTGACATACTTTCCCTGAGATACAAATAGCTCCCCATCTCTTTGCCAAATTTCCAATCCCAAGAAATAGTGTAAGAGCCCCATGTTCTTCATCTAAAATTCACTTCCAAGATCATATTTTCAAGACTTGATGAGTTAGTCATCACCTGTCAGTATCAAATCACTAACATAAAGTAAAATGATCAAAATTTTACCTTATACCACAATATAGTAAAGGTTTGCATCTACATCACACTCGGTGAAGACCAACCTGGTGAAGTAGTTACCGATCCTGGTGTACCAAGCACGGGGATCTTGTTTAAACCATACAATGCTCTCTTGAGTCTGAAAACGTGTGAATCTCTGTCGAAGGTCTTAAAACCTTCTGGATGTTGAATGTACACCTCTTCCTCAACCACTCGATTGAGGAAGTTTGTATTTACATCCATATGATGTATCTAACATCCCATCTACGCTGAGAGTGCGAGGATGGATATGATTGATGAGTACCTTGCTACTGGTATCAATCCCCTCCACCTGAGATAAGCCTTTGGCCAAAAACCTGGCCTTGTGTTTGTCGACACTCCCATCTACTACTTGCTTCACCTTGTAGATCCACTTGGATCCTATAGCTGATGTTAAACCATTTTTTGGTCCTCTAACCCATTGTTATTAGATGGACCCAAGTACACCATGTAAGACCAATTTTACCCTAAGTAAAATCACATTCACTATGAAAAATAACTTAGTAAACCACCTTTAATAAGTTGATTATGGTCTAAACAGGAAACCCCATGAGGAAATGTTAAATAAATCTATACTTGTTTGATTTTCCTCAAGGAATAATTAGTTAAATAGCAGTTTAATTAATATTCCTGGTTATATTTAACCCAAAACAAGGAAATTAATTAGATAAATCATTATTTATCTTATTATTTTCTAAGAATAATTATTTAAACCTTATTTAAATAACATTCTTTGTTAAATATGACTAAATCTCCCTTAAATAATTAAATAAATCATTATTTATTTGATTATTACTCAACCATATCCTTAAAATGATAAATAAATCATTTATTTATTTATTATTACTTAACCACATCCTTAAAATGATAAATAAATCATTTATTTATTTATTATTTACTAATAAAGGGATTTGACCCAAGTCAAATTCCTTTTCCCTCCAACAAATATAATAAAATATTCCATAAAATTTGGATCTTGATTTAGTTAATAATATTTTAACTATCCACCAATATCTAGACTAACTCAATATTTTGTTATAAATAGAAGGGTTTTCCCATTCATTTATCACCTTTTTTTGCCCAAAGATCCCACTAGATCTAAACTTTTGGTCTGGCTATTGATCCACCATCATAGCCATATTTTTCCATTTTTGTATGGGTTTTCTACACCATCAAGAGAGAGGAATTCTAAATTTGAAGCATTGAGGACTTACAAGAACCCATCCCATTGAGAAGAACTGAGAACAACCTCTTGTGTTTTCCTCCCAGGTGACAGACATCAGCTGCAACTGAGACGACAATTTTTTTTGAAATATGCCATCGAGAGTGCTAGAGGTGTAGGTCGTACTTTTCAGCCCAAAACCTATGACCTGGACCCTCAAGGCGCACATTACAACCCAAAAAGTGCGACCTCTACGGAAAACAGGTCAAAAATTGCGACCTGGACTTTTTGCGGAAATTTTTCTAAAAGTTTTCTGGGTTTGTCTAAGCCTCTATTTAGGGTTGTCTGACCCCCGTCTCCACCCATTTTGGACCTGTACTTGCTATATTTTACTCTAATAAGTGGGAACCTAGCCCCCTAGGGCTTTAGTACCCTCCACTTTTTGTGGAAGAGTTTTTGTTGTTGCGGGTTGTTTGAAATTTCAGAGTCTTTAGCCATTTTTTTCAAATCTGATACCTCACCTTCAAATCCACTTCAGATCAACTTGTTATCCATCCAATATCCTCATTTAGATTTTTTTGGGTTTTCCTTTAGGGTGCACTCCACTTCCCTCCTGGAGATAGCCTTTCGCCACCTCTTTTTACAGCAATTTTTCCTCTGATCTGTTGTTGTTTCTGCACCACTTTCCAGTAGATTTTGTCATTTAGATCCCTGTCCCTTTTGACCTTAGATCTATTGGCTTTTTTATTGTGTTTTAATTATTTTTTCACTCACCTTTAGATTAATTTTAGAGAGGTCCACCTCCTTGGGTTTAGATTATTGCATTATTAGTTATTTATTTTCTGTTTTTGCAGGCTTATATACTGTCATTTGGAGGTTATTTACATTTATACAACACACTTTTTCTTTTTCTCTAAAAATGTCTGGGTTTAAAAATTAAAATTTAAAAACTTCACACACACACCCTAAGTGAAAAATGGCTTGGTTAACACCACCAAGCCAAGACTCTAATGTTGATCAGCGGTTGTCATTGATGTCAACCCAAGCAGCACCAGGGGATAACCCAATATTGCATGGGAATTTTGACCTAAAAAATAATATATTCTGGGTCAATAATTATTTTTATGGTTTCTACTTGTCGAGATGTTTCTGTTGATATATGGAACGCCATGTAATTCTTCACGGTTTGAGAGATATTCATGTTTGAAGTTTGTACCCCCAGTTAGTGAGCTAAAACCCCATGGGGTTGGGGCATGGGTCATTGAAAAGTCATAATTAATATTTTTTAAGCTCCTAAAATCCCTCCCACGTTCACTTATTAAAACCCCTCTCAACTTAAGCATTTACATAAATTGTGATCTTCATTTCCTCCTTAGGCAAGGGATTCGCCCATTTGAAACAGGTCATCGTGAAATTTTTGCTCTAACGTTTTTTATACGAAGGTTAAGAAGCTGAAATTTTTATGAGGTAAATTTGAAATCCTGAGGAAGCTTCTGTAAAAATTTCAGATCCAGGTGTGCAATATGTTTGGAGATATGATATGTGGAAGTCAGGGTTTTTGCAGGCTCCTGAAATTCATCTCAAAGAAGTGACCTTGGTAAATTCGTCATAACTCTCTCTCTGAGTATTAGATTGGAATTATGTAAAAATTATTAGATATTTCATAGTCTGTAATTTTTTCTCTATAAATTTCAAAGCCAAATGAATAAAAAGTGACATGTGGCAGGTCGTACAAGTGCGCTCTACTGAAACAGTCCATAATTAGGGAATTGTGAGAGATTGGGTATAACTCTCTCTTGAAGAATCCAAATTGGGTCAGACCTATGGCATTGGAAAGACAACTTAGAGGACTACTACAGGACCAAAAATCAGATATTGAGGATATGAAATAACAGAGGTACACCAAATTCAATATCGAGCTCCTAGAAGGCAAGAGAAAGCTAGATCATGTGTTGTCAAGGGTTCCAAAGGACCAGACTTTCTATGGCATAAAATAAAATCAAGGTGCAGTAGAGGGTAGCATGACAAGAGCAGCAACCAAGGTTCATAATAGCAGCAAGAAGTTCATCCTATGAAGTCTTCAAGTGGGCAGCACTGCATACAATCTTTGTAAAGGTATCATTGTACTAAGTCATTGTAAATACATTATTGTAAAATTTGTACTAGTGTCTATCTACCAAGGGTTGAAGAGGCAGTGTTGGGAGGTCTAGGATCATCATTAGGTGGTGGTGTCAAAGTTGGGGTTATGGTCTAGTATATATTCTTCTTCTATATCATTTTATATCATTGTAAAGTGGACCATTTTCCCTGGTACGAGAGTCCATTCTTATTTTATTCTTCTATAGGGTGGTAGGGTGGTGCTAGGGTGAGTTGTAGCTCATTAGGTGTTGGGGCATCCATTCAGTTAAATAATAAAGAATCTCGAGCATTGGAACATCCATCCAGTGGGAGCTGGAGAAGAATTCTTTTCTATATTCTAGGAAGTTGGAGCTTTATTTTCAATTGGAGTTGAATATTAAAGAATTATTAGAAAAGTGTTAGGTGGTTTTTGTCCCGGAGTAGGTTTCCACCTTAAAAAATATGTGCATTTGTGTTCCTCTTGTTTTGTGCTATCATTTTATAAACACTGATAATAATTGAAGATTAACTAATGCTCTAATTGAAAGGAATACTGATTCACCCCCCCCTCAGTATTTACAACATCTAAAACATTGAAATCAATTGATCCTACACCTCTCTACCCTTGTTTCGACATTGTAATCAGTGATATTGCACCTCCCTGCCCTTGTTGGTCCCCTTTTTTCTTTGTGCTGTGTTTGTGTCATCACCATTGCACCACCAATCCATTTATCTTGGAGAATTCTTGGCCTTCATCCTCAGTTTCCGGTAGGACGACTTACTCCTCCACGTAGGGGTTGAGTTAGTCCTCCACCGAGTCCGCACATCGACTCTTATTCTGGTCCTTTGGGTTCTCCTTCTCATTCCGCCTTCGGTTCTCCCCCTAACACCTTCACCATGTTTGGTGCAGGACCTGCTGGTGGTGGTAACCCTGGCCCTCAGGCTGGGAATACCACTAGTGGGACCGCAACGGACGCTACCCCGACTGTGCCATAGCACCCCTTCATGGTAGGCCTTAACCTCCCAGATTTGGACCAGTTGATAAACAACCCTATACACCATGACACTAGTTGGCCTACTATGTCGACAAAAATCCCTTCCTACATCCCAAATTTTGAAGGCCTTGTTGGAGAAGATCCTTTAAATCATGTTCGATCTTTCCACATGTGGTGTTCATCTAACTCCATCACCGATGACTCTATCCATTTTCAGTTGTTCCAACGAATGCTTAAAGGTGAAGCTTCTAAGTGGTATGTTGATCAGGCCACTTCCTCTCATACCACCTTGAAACTCTTGCCCAAGCTTTTTTTATCTTACTTCCAGCTTCCCCTTCGTTATGACACTGGTATCGAACTTTTGACTTCTTTCCGTCAATCATCTGCAACCCTCCTATCGGATCATGTCCAAGAATGGCAGAGAAGAAAGAGCCTATGTCAATCCCATACCTTCAAATACCATGTCCACATGGATTGGTTCCTTAGATCTCTCTTGCCTCCTATCGGGAAAGATGTCGCATCACATTTTCCTCAAACCGAAGAAGCCTCCCTCTAAATGGCATTAAAATATGACATGATCTACGCTCAGATGGGTTATGTTTATACTATTCTACTTGATCTCCCTAGACCCGGTGGTGCCAATGCACTGGGGGCACCTCATGCTGCCAACAGTATCATTGGAGCTCTCTCTCATCCATACGCTCAACCTCCCATGGGATATGGTTTTCCTGGGGGGTGGGGGGGGGGCAACACCTCGCGCACTTTTCCCCCTCTCGGTAGCATGTATCCAGGATATGGCATGCCTCCTCTTTTGGCCCATCCTCCTATTTACCACACTGTTTCCCAACCCCCTTATTATCCATATCTATAGCTTGGTGCTCCAGCTCCTTCAGCATCAGCAACTCCACCTCCCTCACCTTCTCAACCCCTGCAACAGCAGTCACCCCCACCCAAGAGCAAGTTGATGCACAGCAGGGATTTGTGGCTACCAAACCACCTGAGGGTCAGGTGGCCACTCAACCTCTTCCATCTGGTTCCCCCGATTACCAAATTCTCATGATGTCCTCTGATTAGCCTTCTGAACCTTCTTCTCCTGGCCCTTCACCTTCAGCTGGTACTCATGACCCCCTTTACTCTCTTGGAATGGCTCCTCCAGGCCATAACAATCTTGGAGCCGTCCCGCCTAGTCATTACCCCTCTGGTGAGATACCATTCCTAGCTTGCCCACCAGGATTGTACACAGTACCTGTTATGGCCACCCTCTCTCTTCCTAACTCGACCCTTGGGATTCTCGTCTGGTACCTCGATCCTCCAGCCGCTACCCCGCCTGGTCAACCCAAACCTTATCTTTCTTTGACCTCGGTCCAACTAGTCCCTATGGCTTCTCGCGCTGCAACAGTGCCTCATTCACCTCAACAAGAACCACCTCCTGTTGCAACCACTTTGCGTAAGAAGGGAAAAGGTTACAAGGGGGAATCAAAGGAAAAGAATGCCCCGAAAAAACCCTGCCCCTTTTCGGCCTCCAAAGCTTACCATCCAGTGTGCTTTGTGTGATGTCGCCGACCATGCCACCCGTACTTGTTCGGAGTTGCCTCACCTTAAGTCCATGGTCAATGAGATGTTTCCGGAGTTTGATATCCTAGAGGTATATGTCACTATACTGGATTCAGTCCCGAAACTCAAGTCTTTGTACACAAATCACCCTTGTGCTTTGTGTGATTTCCATGGCCACTATACTCAGCTATGTCCCCGCATTGAAGAGTACTTCTCATCTTTAGAAGCGGTTCGCCAATTCGAGGCCAAGCGCAACGAGTCCACTACTCCCTTATTTGTGTGTTTTGTTTCGGCAAAACCAGAGGACACAAATGCTCCCATTAACATTCCCCCTCTTGATGTCGAGATGACGGAGCCTTCGCCTACCATTTTCTACCTATCATCATCCATGAGACCCTCAGTAGAATTCCCCGTGGAGACTTCCCCTGATGTTTCGCTTGACCTCCCTTTAGCGATCACCCTAGGCTCAACATCGGTAGATCCTTTATCTGATTATTCTTCTGTCACCACTTGTGACGATGCGCATGTGAACCTCTCTTCTCATGATTATGAGTCAAGTAGCTTCGCCACGTCAGGTGATCTTTCTTCCATCAGTCAGCCCATCTTCTATTATGATGATGACATTATGTAAGTAGCCAGCACCCTTGAATTTATCTATCCCCCCTTACATCAAACTCGTGCATTCGAGCCACATTCACCTTGTGGCCATTACATTGATAGCCAATGTTTGGTTAAGGGGGCACCCATATTTGAGAGACCAGGAGAAGCAACTATCCACAACTCTCCTAGTGAATCTAGTCATGTCGACTCTAGTCCCATTATTATTCCACATTTAGAAGAACCTCTAGAGTCCCATATCACTTCAGATCACTCTAGGGATGATACCCCTCATCATTCCTTCATATTACTTCAACAACCCAATCTCATAGACATTATGGTACCAGCCTATGGGTTTTCTGGGAGAACAACATTTTATTATCTCCAAATCCTCTCTTCGGGATAGTAACACCATGTATGCCAACCCGAAAACTTAAAGTCCATTTGATTCATATATGTAGTACCAAAAGAGATTGGTAATCATCCATTTCCTTTCTCAAATTTCATAACCATACCGAAAAAAAATGGCACACCACATAATTAAAATGTGTTTAGATTTCTCTTTTTATAAATAAATTTTATCATGTCCATAACATGCCTAGGGGAACCTATGCCCCTCAACCATAAAAATCCCAGATCTCAGCCAAAAATAGCACTGAAACCCCCCTTTCTCTAAAAAGGTCACATTGTTCAGGTCATTTCCTGGGAAAAGTCACAGTTTTCTGCCCACCTGCTACCCAAGTCACAGAACAGACCCCAAAAGTGTGACATGGCTTGTTCATGAGCTCTGGGTACCTAAACTGAACTTTCAATCCACTGAAATGAAAGAGTAAGATTAGGCCTCTTACCTGCAACTGACTGATCTCAATTCCAACAGTCATTTTGTCTACTACAATCACCACAATATTTAGGGCCTTCTCTCCTCACTACATTCACCATAGCTCCACCTGCGAATGAGTAAATTGGGAGGGAAAATGCCTTATTGAAAGAAAACCCCTGATTTTCCTTTCACCTACTGCGGTCAAACCGTAGCTCAGTTTGATGAACCGTCTGTACCGTGGGAAAGCCCTCAAATGGGTATCTATTAGTTTTTAGTGATTTGATACTTCACCAGGACACATTTTTTTCCAAGAAGCGTCACTTAACTCCTCCTCAAAATAAAAATTCTTCACTTGCAATACTCGTACTGAGGGCACCACTTTGCCTCCATACTTGTCCATGCTCGTGTTGACTTTCGTCGTGAGTTACCATCTTATACTCATGTTTTTATGGTCTCCATTGGACCTTTTCTGTGTGACAGCACCATCGAGTCACCCTTGTTTACAGCATCTGAGTTGAGTCATTATTGCATTCATGGATTCTATCCCGTGTCCCTTTGCATCCCGCTATATTCCTCCATCCTTCATTTCTTGGTCCCTCTCTCGTGTCGCACCCCATGGCCTTCAATTCCACTGTCCCCTATTCCTCATGATATCGTGTCAGTCGTTGCGAGGTCATCCATGCCCTTTATGCTCTAACAAGGGAAGTCATTTGTTCGCTACTCAGTACCCCCCATTTCATCATCATCATTGGTGTTAGTCTGTCAGTCACTCTACTATTTCCTCTTGTGCCTTAGTTGAGTATTCCTTATTGCCTCACCTATGGTAGACCTCCTTTTGTTGACATCAACTCATTCATTCCAGAAGACAGGTCTAGAAGGCAGTGTACCTTGGTTCCAATTTCCACTCTTGTTCGGTGCCCCAGATCAGGCAAAGGGACCCCTTATTTCCCTTTGACTTGATTGTTTCTCAGCTCCAGCTCATTTCAACATGATCGAGATATGTATACTTGATGGTTCAGTGATGCAGCAGTTGATATCGGTGATTCTCGGGTGTGTGTGAGATGTCTCAACCCTCATGAGGGGGTGGCCCTACAAGTAGCCCCCCACATACCCGGATGATTTCTTCACTTCAGCCTTTGATGCAGCTCCATAGATTTGATGATGCCGACCTCAACTGCTTACAATGCCTTCTTGTTTGCATATATCAGTCAGATTTTCAGAGCCCTTTCCTGGTTACAGGGGCATCTGGGTTGTATTCATATCTCATGTACTCATATATTATTGTACAAAGTCTTGGCTGTTATCCCAGGCACAATATGTATGTGGGATTCATTATCATGTTATTTATCTAGCTCATGTTTATGCCAGCATATCATATATTATTTCATCCCGTGGTTTTCTATATGCCTTATCGTTTGTACTATTGCCTCGGCGGGCATAGGTATGCCTCCCTCGCCGCCTATAGCAGGTAGTCACTCATCAAAGAGACTTGTCGCACCTGCAAGTCTCGCCTCCTCAGGGTCTAATTCTTTCAGCACTTTGGTCTACCTTACACTCCTATCCCTTTGAATTCCCCTTTGACATCTAGTGATTCAGTTCTTACAACGTACTTCGGTCATACGATTAGCTCCTAACGCTCGCACGCTAGGGGGAAATCTATTACACCATTTTTTGGTCATCTAACCCATTTTTATTATATGGACCCAAGTACACCATGTAAGACCAATTTTACCCTAAGTAAAATCGCATTCACTATGAAAAATAGCTTAGTAAACCACCTTTATTAAGTTGATTATGGTCTAAACAAGAAACCCCATGAGGAAATATTAAATAAATCTATATTTGTTTGATTTTCCTCAAGGAATAATTAGTTAAACAATAGTTTAATTAATATTCCTGGTTATATTTAACCCAAAACAAGGAAATTAATTAGATAAATCATTATTTATCTTATTCTTTTCTAAGAATAATTATTTAAATCTTATTTAAATAGTATTCTTTGTTAAATATGACTAAATCTCCCTTAAATAATTAAATAGATCATTATTTATTGGATTATTACTCAACCATATCCTTAAAATGATAAATAAATCATTTATTTATTTATTATTTACAAATAAAGGGATTTGACCCAAGTCAAATTCCTTTTCCCTGCAACAAATATAATAAAATATTCCATAAAAGTTGGATCTTGATTTGGTTAATAATATTTTAATTATCCACCAATGTCTAGACTAACTCAATATTTTGTTATAAATAGAAGGGTTTTCCCATTCATTTATCACTTTTTGTTGCCTAAAGATCCCATTAGACCTAAACTTTTGGTCTGGCTATTGATCCACCATCATAACCATATTTTTCCATTTTTGTCTGGGTTTTCTACACCATCAAGAGAGATGAATTCTAAATCTGAAGTGCTGAGGACTTACAAGAACTCATCCCATTGAGGAGAACCGGGAACACCCTCTTGCGTTTTCCTCCCAGGTGCCATTAATACAAAATTCATTTGATATATTCTTGTCTTGTCTATTGCATGCATGGAGTAAATCTTGTTTTTTCTACTGTTTAATGTCTTCTAATGCATAGATCTAGATTTTTGTAGCATTTATCTTGATCACCTAACTGCAGATCTGAAGATATTAGCAGTCATTTTTGTTGTTAGGTTTGTTTGTTATGTGCAGCTAAAGTGGTCTTTTCTCGTATGCTTGGAATTAAGATTCATACTAACAGCTGACTTCCCCTTTGGTCTTGGGAAAAATTCCCATGAACTATTTCTGATAATTGAGTCATACTCCTCAACCAGGGCATCAATCCAAATTGGTTTTTGCACTACTTCCTCGAAATAGGATGGATATATATCTACACTCTCTCTCATGAGACGCATGTAGACAATGTACCACTATAGGGACCTTCTCTTCCTACGATGTGATGTGGGTTCTCCCACATTCTCTCTAGTATCAAGCACCAACATGTTAGCCTCTTTGGTCTACTTCCTTTTGTGTCAAGATGTCTCTCTATGAGTGGGTGCTTCCACTCTCTATTCATCTACTTGTGGTTGCTCAAATTTTTTGGGTTCTTATTTTGGAGCTAAGAGCTCCTCAACTGTATGCAACTGAAACTTCCTTTGAAGGTAAATTCGTATGGCCTTCTCTTCACATAATTTTACATCTCTCCTAACCACTTTCATCTTGTGTGTTTTAAAGTACACCCGATAATTGTGAGGTGTATTAGTGTACCCCACAAATATCCTAAAATTAGATATTGGATCTAGATTCTTCCTAGAATCTTTGGTTACATGGAAATAAAATAATGAGTCAAAATTTTTTAAATGCGATACATTTGGTCTCTTACCTGAAAAATATTCCTCTAGTGTAATCATCCCAAGTATCTGATGCAACTCCTATTCTACACAAATATGATCATGTTACATGCCTCTTCCCATAGATGCAACGATCAGACCTAATCATCCAACATCACTTGTGTTTCCCCCACAATAGTTTTGTTCTTCCTTTTTGCAACCTCATTCTGTTGTGGGTTATAAGGTGTTATCAATTCATGTCGAATTCCTTTTGAAGCACAAAATTCCTTGAATTATTTTGAGACATATTCTCCACCATTGTCACTTCTAAGATCCTTCACCGTCTTCCCTATATATTTCTCGATAAGTTCTTTTAACTCACAAAATTTTGAGAATGTTTGATCTTTCTTCTGCATGAAGAAAATCCAACTTGTGTGAATTTTTTTTTACAAAAATCACATAATACATGTGGTTTTCTGTGGAGGTTGTCGAGAATAATCCACACACATCTGAGTAAAATCTCTCAGGTGTTGGGTGTGGAGCCTGATTATCTTGTTTATATTGTATCATAGCGTTGGACCCCTGTACCTTAATGGGGTGGCAAAACCGCCTGTAATTAAATGTTGCCTAGGGGGTCCAAGGGGGTCCTTGTAAAAGTAAAGTAATTTATAGTCAATCTGGGTTGTTCATTAGGCAGATGATATGATGGTAAAAGTTGCATTTAGTTTAGGGTTTTTTTCCCTAGAAGGGAACCCCCTCACTTGTATGAGGGATTGTATTGCAGATGTGTATTTTATGTGTATTCTCAGAGCAAGAAACAGATATAGAGACTGTGAGAGAGAACAAAGGATATTACAGTGGATCTGTTTTAGATTGTGTCTCTTCATTTTGCTGGATAATAAAAAGGAAGGGTTGGCTGTTCAGGGTGGACATAGCCCAAACTGGGTGAACCACATATATGTGTGTCTCTCTGGTTTTATGTGTTTTGTGTGCTTGTGTTTTCTGCATATTTTATGTGTTTCATTGCTCTATAATATATAATTTTCTAACATCAAGGATTTTGTTTGCTCAAATTTCTTTATTGTGATAGGGGGATTTGGCGTACTCTCCCATTGTACACCCTTTGCAGGTATGTCACTACTGAAGTGCACCCTTGGGAAGTCATGTAGAAATTTTCTGCATGATATTCAAAGCGCCATGGTGTAGATGACCCAATAATCTATTCCATAAATCACCGATGTCTCGGTTATCCACCTTCTATACATAGTATTCCACATCCAATTTGTAGATGTTCTTTACTCGAACCCCAATCTTCACCACCTATCCCATGGATTTGTAACAAAAGAACGCCTTTAATTTTCTAAATATCACATCATAGCCATGATATTCCAACATAGAAACAAAAAACAAATTATTCTTTAAACCAGGAACATACATGACATCTTTTAATGAGAGAGGAGTACCTAAATCCCTCTGAAAGGTAACTTTCAGTATGTTGGTAGTGTTATAATTCTCGTTATCTCCCATCTCGATGTGCATCTAGAGATCCCTCTCCTCCAAGTTACTGAATAATAATTTGTTGTTGGTCATACGAAATGAAGCTCCACTATCCAAGTACCACACCAAACCCATCATCGACGACACCTGCATGCAATGAGGGTGAGTTCCAACTTTAACTTTGAATCAATTACTTCACATGTCACTCCTCCTGAGTGCTTATTGTTGGTCTTCTTGTAAAAACACTTTGTAGCATAGTTTCCTAGCACATGACAGTGAAAACATTTTACCTTTGAAAAGTCTCACTTCTTACCTTTTTAACTGGAATCTGACTTAGAATGGGACACCTTCTCTTTCCCTTTATTCATCTTCCCATCCGAGGCACAATTATCCTCATCATCGATCTTTTATGAGGATTCATCTCTGGTGTTCCACTGAATCTCTTATTATACCAAGTCGGACCATAATCGCTTCCACTCTCGTAGCTTCTCCCTTCCATTCATCAAATCCTAGTATTTTTTATAGCTCTTTGGAAGGCTTAGAAGTGCTAGGCTCACCAAATCATCTTGGGAAACAGTCGCACCAACACTTCCAAGCTCATATCGACTTTGAGTGAACTTCATTAGGTATTTTGGTATCATGCCACCCTTATCCATCTTGATCTTTTTGAGCTTGTCCTTTAGCATGAGCTTCCTGTGGTCATTACTATTCTAAAATAGATATGTTAATGCCTTACAGATAGAATATGGAGTTTCCTTTCCATGGAGGTTCGATACAATATGATCAAGAAATCCTCCTAACAAAATCCTTCTCCCCTTTTCTACATTCTTCTTCCATGCATAAATATTTTGAGCATTTATGAATTTCTTCAGTTTTTTGTCCTCAAACACTTCCTCCATCCCATCCTTCCAAGCTATGTAATTCAAATTACCCTCAAGGGCATATTCGAGTCTCAATCTACATAAATACATCATGATATCTTGTTGGTCCTAAAGATTGTTCACATGTTGAAAAAAAACTTGTATTCTTATCTTCCATAGTGATTCATACTCTAATACCATGTAGAAATTTATACAAATATAGCTATGATACCATGTATAAAATCCACATATATTAAACTGATCCTTTAATATGATAAAACAAAATACTTGAATCTATTATACAAATTTTGGAAACCAATTACGATTGCACAATCACATGAACAAGAAAGAGAAAGAATTTAAATCACACAACACAAAGATATGTCTAGGGAAAGCCTCAACTAAAAGACCTGTTATATATATATATATATATATTTCATTAATTCAATAATATGAAATAATACAATGTTCCTCTTAGGCTTGAGAGCTCTGTGCATTATCTCTAACTGCCTCACTCTAGTCTGAGAAGGTTTGGTCCAATACTTAACCAATTCCTTGTCTATGCCTGACCAGCCTTGCTCACACATTCCTGAGGGAATTAAACACCTATTAATTATGAAATTCAAACTATTTTATTGTGCAATTCATCCAAGAAATCTTGATGGCCTCATGCATGACCTGTACAATTTTCTAATTATACAACTAATAGTCTACACCCCTTTAACTCCAATCTCAACTAAGTCTTCCTCATAACTTACATGCAACTACTCATACTGAATTATAAGATATTTAATTGATCACTACATGTGAATTATATAATATTTAATTCACTAGACCTCTCACTATCTCATCTAACAGTTAGAACTAGTTAAACTGATTTTAACTCAAATAATGAAATTAAAAAATTAAAACTCCAAAATAAACTGCAACTGGACCCCCTAAAACTTAGAGTGAACTCTACATACCTCTAGTTTGACCTCCAACTTGAACTGACTATGCTCACTATGTCTTCCTGACTCATTTAACTCGTAAAAATTGTCATGTCATGTGAAATTAAAATTTCCTTCTAATCTAACTAAGAGAAAATTAAATTAGAAGCCTCTTCTTGTTGCCAATTTCAACAATTTTTAAGGAAATATCCTCATTTTGATTGAATTTACCTCCCACAGATAAACTCCTCCTTTATATTCAATTTGTATATTTTCATATATTCCATGGTGGGTATCCAAATCTTTAGGTAATTTAAATTAACCTTATCCATTTCTCTCCACATTCCTCCATGTGTTTACAATGTTGTCATTGATGTCAAGGACAAGATGGAAAAAAATTCATAAGGTAATTGATCTGAAGGTTAAGAAGGTGGAAAAATAAATAGGAAGGAATTCAAGAGAATTGAGGAAGTAAAATGGTGAATGGAAAAATTTTGATTCTTAAGGTCTCCATCGTCTAATTAAGGAAAATCAATTGTTATTAAATGTCTATTCATATCAAGTGAGCACGAAAAAACCTCAGGAGATGTTTAAGACCGAAGATAAAAAAGATAAAGAAGGTAGATAATTACAAGTGTGTCGAAGGCTGAGAGGGTTGAGAAGGATGAGAAGGTCAACCCCAAAGATGAGGTTGTAGGATCGGTAGTATGAGATGATCTGGACACCACGTGGTATTCTGAGATGATGTCGTAACATGAAGCTCTTACATGTGGCACTTAGTTTTGGTTTTCTTGGGTGGTCAATTGATAAGGTGACAGCTGACACATGGTAGGTGAGATGGTAAGAAATGTGATGATTGTTCCATAATAGAACTAGATTATTGGTATATAGTAACATGTCACGATGGACACAAATTCCTCGACATTTGTGTTGGAAGCTTGCATGGAAAAGTCTTCACACTTTAGAATTTTTTTGTTCTTCTACCATTAAAAGACAAAAATATATGACAACATGTACATAGTGTTGGTGGGTCCCATATTGGACCTTATGTCATTAGAGCATCGAAGTGTCAAATGAAATTAGTAGTGGATCACCCCAAGGCATGAAGTCTTGAAGAAATAGGAAAATTAGTAATCAATTACAAAACTTTTAGGTTTGGCTTTAGTCAAATATTGGTAATAAAAACTTAACATGATAAAATGAAAACAATAGTGGAATGTATCGAGTGGTGAAATCCTAAGATAATAGAACAATTAGCTATTAACTATGGAAAATGGAAAATATTTTAGTCTAGTGAATTCCGTTTAATTGTCTTAGGATTTCATTATTAGTATTGTATGCAGATAACAACAGTTTAGTAGCACTAATTTCAATGGCAAGGTAGCATTGGGATGAAGCACCAAATGTATTAGTTTCACATAAAAAAGCCAAAATTCTTCCATTGAAAGAGGTCATGGTTTCAGAAATTTAATCCCATCAAAGATGTTATTATAAGGAATGATCCCATGACATTTAAAGAGAGACTACTAAAGTAGGAAAAGAGGAAAAGATAGATCCAAAATAAGAAATATCTGTTAAATCTATAAATAGAAACAAGAAATTAGAAAGTAGGCAGTGATTAGAGAATATGATATAAAATATATGCCATCAAGAAGTGGGAGTGAGGATAGCACACACATAATAATTTCATGTGCATATGGAGAGCATAAAGGTGAATTGAATGTGTAAATAGTGTGAAGAGACAATATATCTAGAAAGATATGGTCCTATAAGAGAAGATAAGAAATATTAAAGATAGTGTGGTGGCATATATGAGAAAACATGTCTAAATAAATTGTTTGAAGTTGAGAAGTGTAAGGTATGGGTCAGAAAATAACGTGTAGAACATAGTTTCTTACTGTGCGGCATGTGATTAGACTACTAGTGAACTAAAAAGAAAAGTATGCTACAAAGAAAGAAAAGTAAATATGAATTACAAGGAGCTGTCAGTACAGAAAATTATAGAGATCTACCTCCATATCTAGTATGAAAATGCGATGAAATAGTGATATAGAGGGTAGAAACAATTGTGCCAGCAAATATTATGGGGGTTGGTATCTCAAACAGGTCAATTATTACAATTTTTAGGGGACTGGTTCCTCAAAAAAGTTTGTGCTTGCAAAGCTAAGGGAATTGACATCTCTTATAAGTTGTTTCCTGCAAATATTATAAAAATAGGTTGATGTCTTCCTTAATCATATAAAGAAAAGAAGTTGTTGTAACACCCCCTTCCCACATATACCTAAGTAACTGGTCCACCTGGGTAAACCTGTGATGAGAGGCTAATATAATGATATTCAGCCTTCTATGTGACCTTAAGGAAGTGGAACCGATAGAAAGGAAAACATACAGATCTTGTACAAAAACCAAAAAACCCCGAGGAGGTAACCCAACCATTCGGGTCTCTTACCCCTTGGTAAAAATGAAATTTTGACCCCATTTGAGCCATAGCCATGGGCATAACATTACATTCTAGGGGCTATGAGGCTATAGACACATACATAACACTACATGCCAGTTGAAAGGGCCCCAAATTCTCAGTTTTGTGCCTGCGGCTCCGAGATTTGAGTTACATTTTCAGGCCCAAAGCCCAGGTCACTGCCCAAAACATCATGAAAACTTAAGGGATGAAAAATAAAAATAGGAAAATGATACAAAAGAAATTACATCAATGAGAAATCATCTGAACCACTCCTATCCATGACAGGCATTTTTTCAAACATGTCACAAACACTGAATCTACATGTGTAAACAACAGATTTAAGCATAGGGGTCTCATATTTATTTGAGAATTGGTAAGAAGAATTTATCCCTTACATCATTAAAAGAAATACCTTGTATGTAATATTCCTAAATTAGCATGCATCTAATTGGAATATTAAATTTTGATTTTTCTCTTAGATAGAGGAATAAGAGGGTATGGAGACCCATAAATCTCCTTAGTAGGAATAAAAGACACTCCAAGTGTGAATGGAGGTCATCTAAAAAGTTGGATTGCAGACCCGTAGGTGTGAGAAGGGGCTGGAGCATGAAGACTGGGTTAACCTTGACCAAATCAACAATGTTGTTATGGAGGAGTGGCATTCATGGTGGGACAACACAATTTTGGAGGGAGATTGAATTCATGGAAGTAGTGACCTAATTGAGTGGGTCCAAGGGTTAGGAAGCTCATCACTTATATAAGAGAGAGGATGGTAGCCAAATGGGGTTATGTTTTGGATTGTTATTTTGTATATGGTCTGTTTAGACTTGTTTCTCTCTTCATTTGTTTAGCTAATATTACAGTGCTGTTAAGGACAAGGTGTTCCCTGTTAGGAATCCCACCTCTTCCCTTGAGAGGCCTCTTCAGAGTGTATTGCACTACATTGTTCACTATCCAGCGTTAGGCCAAGCTTCGTCTTTGTTCTACAACACAGTTTCTACAGAGTATTGTGTTGTATTGCAAGGTGCAGCAGTGGAGGAGTATATTGGGTGTCTTCAGAGATGGTTTTGCATCGAAGGAGGTTTCCTTCCATTGGAAGGCCTGTAAAGAAGACCCTTGGTCTTTATTGACATATTTTGCATCAAGACAAGGAGTATTTATCCCCTACAGTGCAGTTTTAGTCCATATCTACGTTATTTTATGGTGGAGTTGCAGGGGTGGTTGCAGAGGATGTTTTGGGAGGTGATTTCTTCAGTGGAGGAGCCATTCTTTAATCCATAGGATCTATTGGAGAAGATTTTTAGGTTTCTACATCAGCTTCATCCATATCATCTCATTTATATTTTTGCAACATACCTCCAACCCTAGGGCTGCAACTTACATTGGCACATTGTGTGCATTTTCCGGAAACCCTCTTAGGTTGTCTTGGAAAGCTGATCTAGTGCCCAGATCTGTATGTGTAGTATCTATTATGGCATATATCAGTATTTTTATATCATTTTATGATCTCCATATATATTTATTCTTAATACGAATGCGTTGTAGTAGCTCTCCAAGATTTTGTATTGTAGCAGCATCTCATATTTGGGAGTGATTGTTTATGGGAGGCTTGTTTCCTCATCTCATATGATTTATGCCTCAATATTTTGTATTGATTTGTTGTTCTTATACATAATGTTATGGATCCATATTTGTCTCCATTGTTGATTTGTTAATTTACACTGCTATTTCCAGTTTTATGCACTATATTGCTACTTTTACTATTTGGGAATATTACAGTGGTATGAAAGCATAATCTTGGCTCAGCTTGTGGATATCAGCCATTATGTTATTAGGAGAATCAGAAGAAGGAGAAATAGATCAGAATGATGAAAATCATGAGTTTTATCTCATCTATTTTCAGATGTAAGATGGGCCTCACCAAGGAGGTCAAGCAAAGAAGAATGGAGAGAAACAATGAGACCTCTAGAGGGTTTCAAGATGAGGAAGGACCATGCACTTCCTATCAGGAGGAGAGAAAACCGGTATTGCATAGAGCTCCAAAGCAATACACTATGCCATTTTCTTTTGGGGAAGAAGACAAAAAGCATGAATATGGAGGACACTTAGATCATGAGATTCTAACTGAGTATCTTGCATAATATAAGTCTCAACCTAGAGATTTCAAGGAGAATCTAACTCTCTCACATTTCATTCAGCTCAAAGAAGAAAGAAGACATTGCAACAATAGATTTCTATTGCCTACATTTGATGGGTCATCCACATATACAAAAAGAGCTTGGGGAATGAAGTTGGATGCATTTTTCTTGCTACATATAGTAGTAGAGAAAGAGGTTGTTGAGATTGCAGTGCTGCACCTTGAGGGTGAAGAAAAAATTTGGTGGTTAAGCCATTTGAGTCATGCAAGAGTGACTACATATGCAGATTTTACTCAATGGTTGATCAAGAAGTTTGACAAGAAGAAATTAGAGGAGAAGAAACTTCCACCACCACTTGTTGCAGTGTAATTTTCCCAATTTTTAGCCTCAAGCTGAAAGGAACATTATAGTTAGTAGTAGATGAATAAAATGGGTAGGGAGGACATTAACCTCTTTAGAAGGAAAAATAACATCCCTCATGTGAAAAGGGGGGAGAATAAGCAGCTGGATTGAGCACCTATGGGTGTGAATAGGATTGGATCATGTTGATGTAGTCACCTTTGACCATGTCCACATGCACTGTCTAGATACATTGTATCTACATGATGGATTGCACAGTTTTAATGGAGGAAAACTTGCATGAGTTGGAAGGCACATGTGGATGGAACTCATTGTGGAAAGGAGAAATTGCTATATATGGAGAGGAGGACAGCCATTGTATTCATGCTTGGATTATTATTTTCTTTGGTCTGTTTAGACTTTGCTTCCTCTTGCTGTTTAGCAGGGTTGCAGTGCTGTTTAGCACAAGGGTGCTCCCGGTTGGGAATCCCTACCTCATCCTCAGGGAAGGAGAGGTTATTTGGGCTACATTTCCTCATTCTAGAATTTTGGCCAAGCTACCTCCTTCAACTACAACACAGTTTTTGTTTAGAGCTAGGTTGTGTTGCAGGGTGCAGCAACGGAGGATATCTTTGAGTCATTTCCGAGCTTGTTTTTCAGTGGAGAGCTTGTCTATTCATTGGAAGATTAGTAAAAAGGAACCCTGGGAATATTTTCATATCTTTGGAATCAGGCCAACCATTTTCCATCCCTCATAGCGCAGTTTCAGTCCAGATCTGTGCTATTTTTAGAGGCAGTTGCTGGGAGGGTTCATTGAGCTCATCAAGAGGGTCTATTTCTGAGTAGATGGATCAGCATTCTAATCAGAGATACCATTGGAGGATTACATAAAAAATTTAGATCTATCATAGCCTCATTTCATATCAGATCTAGTTTGCAGTGGCACATTAACCCCAGGGTTATTTGTCACATTGTATATTTTCCGGCATTTCTAGCAATCTTTTCTGGGATGGCTAGAATCATTATATTGGAGCCCATATCTTCATTATTGGGAATTTTTTTTGTTTCATTTAGCCATATTTCATGTATGTACATTTGTAGTAGAAGCTACACTAATATAGACTAGGCAGTCACTGCTCTCTGGCATTCTATATAGTTGCAGCATCTCATGTATCTATTGCTTTAATCATTAGAGACTTGTTCTTATGGCTTGAGTGGCATGTCCCTCATGATATTTTGTACATTGTTGCTCATACATTAATAAAATGATGGCTGGATATTGTTCTCTCTCATTACATGATCATATTTTCTATGTTTACAATATTGAGTTCCTGTATTGCTGTAGCTCCACTTTTGGAATATCTTAAGATATTCCGAATAGTGTAGATTTTTCCTATTTTGGAATATTACAGTGGTATTAGAGAATTAGTCTTGGCTCGACCTGTGCATCCAAGACATTATGCCATTAGGAGGAGAAGCTTCTCATAGAAGAGAGAAGTTGTGCAGAAGAAACAAAAGCATGACTCCATTATTTGGAGGAATGACGGAAGAGGAGGTCTCCTTGCTTCTTTTCCAAACCTTGGAAGGTATTAAAGAAGATCTCAAGGAGATGGAAGGGGAGGAGTGTAGAATATTTCTGAGAGGGTTTCAAGAAATCCCTAGATATTCACATGATGGGTGTGAGCATTCAACCACACATGCAGATCCACAGCACAGTCTATTGCCCACATTGACTGTAAGAAGAATGGAGGAAGAAGGTGCACCAAGGGACGAGACCTTGAGCGACTTTCTTCAGGAGTATGAATCTCAATCATGGAGATTCAGAGAGGACTTAGACTTCCAAAGTTTTTTAAAACTCAAGGAGGAAATATCTAGTAGCCACAAAAGAAGTAAGAGAGGTAGAATCCTCCTATCTCACTTTGATGGATCAGCAGAGTGCGAAACAAAAGCTTGGGTAGAAGAACTAGATTCCTATTTTCAGCTACACCAAGTTTCCGAGAAGGAGGTCATCAGAGTAGCAGCATTTCACCTCAAAGGTATGGCCCATGTGTTTGGGGAAAAAACACCCTAGAGGTTTGTTGGGTCAAAACCTCCATAGATCGGGGCATGCTATTCAAGAAGGACTCACACAACCACACTTGTATGCTAAAAACTAGATAACATCGATAGTAGAACTCACTCGTAATCCTACGTTTGATGTAGATCCCGCGGGGTCCAAACCCCCAGCAACCCTTCTTCCTCCTCAACCTGAAAACCAAGAAGAAACGTGCACGGAAATCTAGTTGTTGTACAACATATATTTATCCTAAATTTCAGTGAAATCCATGTGAAATATCATAAAAACAATAATAAATGCTTAAATAACAATCTTTTCACATATGCAAGCAGATATTAACACGTGAATTCGGGAACAAGATGGTTCTTCTTCATTACGAACAGCATGTACAGTAATAGAAATGTGGAGAGATCACCTGAATCCTTCCACGATCTTCGAACAGACCATCGTTCGGATCCGTCCCGCCCTTGCCTCGCTAGGATAATTTCAAGACTTGTGCACACGAGATGACATATAAGCAAATGAACATCTCCAGGAAACAAGGATTTCCTGTAAAAATATCGGAAGTGCAGGAGGCACGGGAAATCAGACTTGAATTGGGGCTCCAACAGAGTATAATATCTATAGTTTCTCTCTCTCCCTTAGGCCATGCATGTGAGGGGCTTTTATACTCCCTCAAAGTAGTTTCAATCAGTTGGAAACAGTTGGCCACGGGCTGGGGTGGTTGAATTACTGGAATAACCATCAACCCAGCCTCAAAAATAGGGAATTTTATATATCTTTTAATGATTTTAATTGCATACGTGGGAAAGTATCTCTGGACTCGCGTATACACGCAGAAAAGTCTAGGAATACCCGTGTATGGGATTTAAAACACTATTTTTTATGAACTTTTATCCAAGTCTGTGGGAATGGGTGCCCAAGGCCAAAAACACAATCATGAATCACATGAGGGTGAAAAATGATGCTATAACAGATGCCCCATAATATATGAGGTCAGAAGGGGTACATGATGGTAGAAATGTATTATGCACACAAAAAGAACTTCGCAAGGATAAGAGAGGACTTCACCATATTTCAGCCTGCCAAAAATCAATGAAATAAAACAGAGAGTCAGCTCATGTCTGAGGCGGGCATACCCATGCTCAGTCAAAAATATATCCACATAGAAAGTACAGAATAGATCCAGAATGTATACAAGTATAGCTGAACTGAAAGTACATAATGAATCATCTGAGCACGGCCCGGAAGTATAAGTCGGAATCAATGTCCAAGTATCACATATATCAAACTGATCAATAATGCTGAAAAATGGATGTCTGATCATAAAAGTAACTGAATCTCTAGGTACCAAATCATAAGGGGTGTAACACATGGTACAATCACGCAACTCGGGAGCCAACATATAGAATGCTGCTGTACTAACACTGCAACATATAAGGGTGGACGACATCACTGGCAGAAACTGAATGGATTGTCAAAAGTGAACCGAAAAATGCTGATGCAACCCGAGGTCTTCACCGATCTCGATGGCACAATTCTACACAATGGGAATAAATGATCTGAAGTCGACCATGTGAGAAATCGTTGGATTACCGGTCAATAATGTATATCGTTAACCAACGCGAGACAACCCACCAATAATGAAAATGAGTGTCAAGGTGCCCCAGTACAATCTAACAAGTGTGAATAAATGAGTTGAAGTCGAACACTTGGAAGAATCTACCAATCAAGAGGCAATGATGAATCCCCACTGTCGATAGCAAAGATTTTGCCACTGATGACTGCAAACCCTAAGGTACTGAAAAAAGACTCTAGACCTTATTCCCAAAGCAATGAGTCGGAGTCGATGGGAAAAGATCTGCTGGAAGGAAGGCATTAAGGCATCCCACATAAGTCCAGCGCGAGTGTAACTCGTAGGCAAAGATTTGGAAGGAATCGGATGAAGCAGAGTGACGGAAACAACCCGAAGTACGTTTCGGACATGCACAAGATGAAGCTAGCGCACGGAAGAAACCCTCTGAACCAACCAATAATGAAAGCTGACACAGAGGCGAGATATCCACCGATAGGGTCAAATGGAAATCAAGGTACTGTACGAATCCCAAGTGTGATAATGTATGATGACGTCGAACACAGGGGAAACCACTCAGTCAAAGACCCATAATGATGATCAAATGTTGAGCACAAGGTCACCTATCAATGATGAAAATAGGGCCAGGGTGGAGCTCTAGGTTTACTCTCAGAGCAATAAGTCGTAGTCGATAAGAGACAAACCCGCCAGCAAGAAGTCAATGGAGACCTTCTCAAACCAGCACGAGCAGAAGACCAAAACATCTGATGTGATAGAACAAGATACTGACAAGACCGGGAAGGTTGACTAAATAATGAGTTAAGAGACACCATATAATGGCTGACTCTGGTTAGACTTCCCTTGAACAAAAGCACGACTCGTGATGACCATGGCAGTAAAAATGACACTGTATAAGCCTATTATGCAGGAGGCAAAAACAAACTCTCCATATGATTGTAAGAGATAACCAATCGGGGGAGGACTGATCAGTGAAACAAGGCAAAAGCTGAACCTAGGTCAGAACTAAAACCATCCCAAATGAAGGAAATATATAAGTGTATGTGCTTTGTTCAAGGGCGACAAACTGACACTGTACTGCCATCAAATTACGAAGTAACATCCCGTTCCCGCTCTTTTTGTTATATTTGATTTTTTTGTATTTTTCATATAATAAGCCTGAAAAAGAATAAAATAATGCTATGGTACAATGGATAGAACGAGTATCAAGAAACAGATTCACTAGTTCCTGGGATAGGAACAATCCTATGCTCAATGCAAGGTGGCGGAAACTGGTCAGCGATACTCAAAGGAATGTTCCATCCATGGGTAAAAAGGGTGTCAAGTCGTGATAGCTAAGTGCATGCAATGGTTAACTTGTACATATAGTAAAGGTCAAAATATGGCTTTAACATCGAGTCCAAATGAAGCCGGCTAAAGGCTAGGATAAACAAGTAGCCAATATGCAATGCAGTAATACAACTTAACAACACCAGGGAGCCTTTAGGGTAATAGCCAGAATAATGATAGTGAAGAAGAAGAAGAATGAAGCTTCAACACGTAAGTCATGGCGGGACTAAAGAGGAATCCCGAGCCTACATAAAACGCAGCATGGGCAACAAGTGATAGCGAGGAACTAACTAGGAAGCCCATGTAAAGGAAGGCTCTACCACCAAGTCATGATTAAAAAATCGGCGAGTGAAATGGGTTAAATGCTCATGACCTAATGGGATCAACCCTATGGCAAGTGATCAGAATGGAGGCTAGTATGCAAAATGCAATGGAAAAGTGGATTCCCTAACCTATATGCCAGTGAAGATCATATACCTACCATGACGGGTCAGTAGTCATGGATCAAAAACTAGAAAAAAATCTCAACTTCGTCAAAATGGACCTGAAAATCTACCAATCTGGGCACTGACAAGAATCCGGGTTATGCAGCTTAAGATAGATTGAAAAAATAAGCATAACAAATTTTTGCAAAAATTTTCAATTTTTTGGGCATAAATACACATGTTACCTCATATTTGGTTCATTGTGACTTGCTGATTTGGAAAAAAGAGCTCTAGAGAAAAAACTTCTTTCATCAACACAGGAGCAATCGACCGTCAAACTTCACCAAACTAGTCAGGTAAGCTCTTAATCCATCTTTTTTATCAATTTTGTCCATTGATAGGGTAAAAATTCGGAAATTTCACCGTAGAAATATTTGTTTTAAATTGCAGCTCTGCGCATATGCGGGTTTATATAGACCAAGTCGCGTATATACGCGACTGTGTACAGAGTAAGTCGCGTATGTGCAACCCGAAATGAAAAAATGCATTTCTAATGGAAAAATTAATGATTTTTCTTAGGATGACTATATCTTGGAGGGAACGTGAGCAAAGTGCTATTGACAATGAATTTATGCAAGACCAACAGTCGCTCAATGTCCTCCAAAATTGTGGATTTCTCAAATTTTTCAAAATGCCAAATATGAAGAGTAATGTCTGGTTGCTCGAAATGCTAGTAAATTATTGGGAACCGGAAGAGGATTGCTTCATAATAGATCAAATGCCCATACATATAGAGGTAGAAGACATCTATTTCATTACTGGACTCTCCCGGAGGGGGGACCCAGTAGATTTTCACAGTAAGCCTTTGGGAGGGCTCACAGTGGATGACTATGTCCACGTCTACTGTATAGAGGGGTCTAAGAAAGTAGGGACCCAAATTGCAATAAAAGACTTAAGAGAGCTGCACATGAAAATTCTCATGTTTACCATCGGCAAGGTGGCAAGATCTACTTCCTTACATCAGGCATCCAGGACACAGATGAGGATAGCAGTAGAATGCTTAGTTCACCTATATGATTGGTGCACATCTCTTCTAATGAATATGAAGTAACAACTGACTTCCATCTGCAAAGAAAAAACAAAACATTTCGAATATGGTATGATCTTGATGACATTCTTCTTTGAGAAGATTCCTGGGATTTGACCCAAAGTGATCTCTTCAATCAGTAGCCCAAGAGACCCAAGAATTGCCCGATGGGCAGATTTGATGAAGAGACTGGGGGGAAGTGAAGTTCCCCGAACCACTTGGGATGATGAGTTCTTCCAATGGTGGGCAGAAAAATTCATAGCAGTGGAGGACTACCCTTATGCTGGGATGGACTTCCATGGTGATCCAGACCTCGTCCTTCCACCTGGCGCGGCATGGGGCACAATTGGTAAAATTGAAATTTTTTCACTGTGATTATTTTGGATTTTTTCAATATATATGAAAAAATGTGAAAACATGTTTTTTGATTGGATTCCAAAATGACTTACAATATTATAATTACCATGATACAGATGTTGGATCAGTCCTTCTTGAGGGTTACCCATGACATAAGCGCCGTAGAGGCGAGGCGGATACAGTAGACCCAGACAGGACCCTCCACGCTGTACAGAGGAACTTGGAGGGGTTAACTCGCCAAGTACCTATGGCTGCAGTGGAATATCTGCCTGAGGCCATCCAGAGACGAGTGGTGGGAGTACCACGTGACTAGGTGTGGTTATTCCGCTGAGTCGTTACTGCAGTCATGTTCTATAGGAACATGAGTTTTGGGCAGGGCCCACAAGAGTAGATAGATATGATTACCGAATGACTGTATATTTTTTGATACTAAACATGATTGGGCATAAGCCCTAATTTTTTTCATGACTTATGGATCCAAATTTTGTATAGTTTTTTGAACACTCTGATGATATATATATACAACGATTTTTGATGTGATGTGACAAATGTATAAAAAATGCATGATGTTTTTGATGATTAAATTTTAATGTATGGAATGATTAATATGCCAATCAATTGCTTGATTAGCTAATGAGTCTGCCATCCAATTGTCAGCTCGAGGAATATGAATGAATGTTAAAAATTGGAATGATCTTTGTAACAAACGTACCCTAAAAAACAACCAGAGTAAAAATGGATCTCGAACCCGATAAGTATTGTTCAACTGAGACACCACCAACTGGGAGTCCAAGAAAAATACTAACGAATCAACACCCAAAGATATTGCCTCCGAGATTAGATAAATAACTGCAGTGTATTCTGCTATATTATTGGAAGCAGGACCAATGCAGACTCCTCTTGACACTAATAGTTGACCGGATGGACGATGAAGCACCCAAGCCGCGGAAGCCAAGTTCCGGGTGTGTCTACTAGCACCATCGGTAAACCCATAACGACTCATGACATTCGACACAACCTGCCAAAGCAAGTCAAAAACATCACCATCACATAAAAGACCAAAAAACTAGATATGTACAAAACAAAACTACTATACACAAAAGCAAAATGCCAGGCCGAAGCCTAGGCATAATACTTTTTCAAATAGAACCCATTTCTAGGCTCCGGCAACTCATTTCCTTCGAAATCAACCAAGGCATATGCTCCTTTTTTAAGGACTTTTTTAACGATAAAGGGGCCATACCACATAGACTTAAATTTTCCTGCCCCCAGGGCATCCTTCTCCTGGGCATAGACCAAAACAAGGTCGCCTTTCAAGAAAACCCTAGGTTTGACCACCTTATCATACTGAACTTTGACTCGTTTCTTATGTGCTTCATTCATCATGGCGACATCCCGACGCTGCTCATCAAGATGTTCCAGATGAAGGAGACGTTATTCAAGACTATAAATGTCAAGAAGAAGTTCAACAACTAACTTAAGAGAAGGAATATCACATTCAATGGGAAATATGGATTCCAGCCCGTAAACTAGTTGAAACGGAGTAAAGCCAGTTGCAGTTTTCACTGATGTCCTGTATGCCCAAAGTGCAGGATACAACATGATATGCCAGTTGGATCGAGATTTATTGACTGTCCTTTGAAGAATGATCTTCAAATATTTATTCACAGCTTCCACTTGCCCATTGGCCTGAGGATAGTATGGAGATGAATGCTCCTGCCGAAAACCTAATTTTAGAGCCAACTCAGCCATCATGCTATTCTGAAAATGACTGCCATGATCAGTGACAATCTCTCTAGGAATACCAAAATGAGCAATAACTTGGTTGAAAAGAAAAAGAGTTGCTGTCTCACCATCATTCCCAAAAGTAGGCATAGCCTCGATCCACTTCGTAAAGTAGTCTACTGCTACAATAATGTACTTGTCACCTTTAGCCGAAGGCGGGTTACAAGTAGTATAATCAATACCCCACTTTGTAAAGGGACCGACAGTAATGACTGGAAAAAGCAGATCTGGATGAGCGCACATTTTTCGAGTATAAACTTGACACGGATGACACTTTTTGACCGACTCCATACAATCTTTGAAAATCGAAGGCCAAAAGTATCCAGCACACAATATTTTTTGGGTTGTAGCAAGCCCAGATAAATGACCACCACAAGCTCCACTGTGGCAATCATTCATCACAGCCTCAGCTTCTTTGAGAGTTAAGCAACGTCTTAGGATTGAATCAACCCCTCGACGGTATAAAGCATCACCAATAATCAAGTAATTTTTAGCCAAGTGACGCAACTTACGGCGCTCATCTTTTGAAAAAGTAGAGGGAAACTTCGCAGTCTGAAGATACACAATGATATGTCCATACCAAGTATCCTGTGGAGAGATAAGAAACAAATATTCATCTGGGAAGGATTCATCATAGACTATCTCTTCTCCACAAGGCAACTCAAAGATTAATTCCACGAAAACTAATGATTTCTTGGACTTGGCAGACATAAAATCAAGATCAAATTCCTGCAAAATCACAATCCATCTATTGTATTTGCCCCCAATCACTCGCCTACTGAGAACAAATTGAAATGGATTGGCTGCTGCCAAAACATAAGTTTTTCGTAGAAGAATGTAATGTCTGAGTCGCTGCACAGCATGAACAGCTGCTAAAGCCAGTTTCTCTATCGAAGTATACCAGAGTTCAGGTCCTACCAAGCCTCGACTAAGATAGTATATAACATGCTCTTCCAGAGCATCGTCCTCCTGAACCATAACCATACCAATGGTAAACTCTGCTGCTGCAAGATACAAAAGGAAATCCCTACTATAATCAGGTGGACTCAATAAAGGAGCAGAGGTCAACTCTTTTTCAAAGCATCGAATGAGTGCTGAGAGAAGTCATCCCAAAATAATGGAACTCCCTTCTTCAACAACCTCATAAATCCTTTGGTAACTTCAGCATAATTTACGATAAATCTCCGAAGAAAATTAGATTTTCCTTGTAGACTTTGAAGTTGACAAATAGACGACGGGGGAGGCAACCGAATTATTTCCTCAACCTTGAAGGGATCCACCCTAATCCCTTCCCTAGACACAATGAATCCCAATAACCGACCGGATGTGACCGCGAAAAAACACTTGTTCGGATTCAACCTAATCTTATAGAAATGACATCGTTCAAATACTTGATGGAGGTGAGCAGGATGATCAATTCTCTTTCGAGAATGAATAGCTAAATCATCCAAATATGCCTCGATAATATGTTTGATGTCGAGGAAGGCATATGACATGGCCCGCTGAAATGTAGCCCCAGCATTTTTAAGACCAAAAGGCATCTTCTTGTAAGCAAAAGTACCCCAGGGACAAATAAAGGCAGTCTTATGCTGATCTTCAGGACAGATAGTAATTTGATTATATCCGGAGAAACCGTCCATGAAGGAGAAAATCTCGTTACTGGCACACTCATCGATAATCTGATCTATAAATGGTGTGGAGTAATTATCTTTCGGACATGCTTTATTAAGGTCTCTGAAATCAATGCAGACTCGAATTGTTCCTTGTTTCTTATCTACGAGAACAGGGTTTGAAACCCACTTAGTCAAAGGAACAGGGAAAATAAATCCTGCCTTAAGCAGCTTCTCCACCTTGGCTTTGATAGTTGCAGCCTTCCTAGGATTGACCGGACGAAGTTTTTGCCTCACAGGCTTAGCATTTTTGTAAGTCTTGATCTCATGTTAGACAATAGATGGATCTATACCAGGCATTTCCTCATAAGACCAAGCGAATACATCCCTAAACTCTTTAAAGAGATCAGTGTAAATATGAATCTATTCAGGGGAACATTCAGCTCTGATGAAGACATTCTCTATAACATTGGGATTCCTGGAAATGTTCACCAGGATAGTTGGAGAAATCACAGCCATGTTCCCTTCAGCATATACCTGTGTTGGTGCTAAAGGGTTCAAGACTGGGCGAACAGGACCAGGAGACAAAGGACTTGGAAAACTTGATTCAAATTCGCTCAAATCAGGTAAAAAGTAAGACCGATGATGCAAATCATCCCATGGTCTATGTATACCAGTCATAGCTTCCAGGATGGCCTCTTCAGATGGAAGAGTGGTATCAAGGCAATCCTGGGCAGAAGAAGAACTAAGTGTCCAAGCCGGAGCCACATCGCCATCCAACTCATCCGGAGAAAGAGGAGCTGGAATGGACTCTGCAAAGTCAACAATAGATTGATAAGCAATCTCAGCTGCAGACATCGGAAATGGCATTCCACCCACTTGACCTTCCGCTAATGTGGAGGTAGGGGAAGGCAAGGTCCAAGGATCCGAAAAATAATGAGTTCTAAAGAACTCTCTTCGAAGAGGAGCCCTGGAGGATGAAATTGCATTTATATGAAGGGTAGGAGGTGGAATATCAAAAGTACCCATCAAAGAAGAATACATTCCAACCCCTAATTTCTCAACCAACGACTTGGTATTATCCAACTTTGGAATAGTTGAGTCAGCAGATGCATTTGGGTCTACAGGAGAACAGTCCAGTTGATCCACTGTAACAATCCTCCCTTCGTGGAGGAAACAAATAATGCGAAATAATGAGGATGCAATGGCATCCATCTCATAAATCCAGTTTCGCCCCAACAGAAGGTTGTAGTCCAAGCTTGCATCAACTATCTCAACCTCTATATTTACAGTTTTTCCCCCAACACAGATGGGCAAAGCTGGGAAAATACCATGCGGTCTGTGAGAATGACCATCAAATGCAGTTAGAAGAGTAGCAGATGGAACAGCTGCGAGAGATCCAATTCCCTTCCAACATGCGAGAGACATCACACATGTGGAAGCACCCTCATCAACGACCATTCGAAAAATATTGAATTTTCAAAACGATGATTTGATATGAAAAGTCATATGATGGGGGAGTCTAATTTTAAAATTAGACATCTCGAATGTAATCATAAGAGAGTTCTTTGGATCGACAACCCCAATAGCAGTGAGCATAGCACTGCGCTGAGTAGGACAAGACTGGAGCACCTCAAGAGCTGACATGGCACAAGGACTCTACGCCAAATATTCCACAATAGAGTAGTTCTATGCAGCCTTGGCATTTGGATTAATCATCGTACGCTTAGTAGATGCTTTTGGCATCCGATGTGTAGGCTCAACAGTAGGCCTCGTAATGTGAAGTGGCTCAGTACCATCGGGAGCACCCTTGGCTTTTGAAGACTCCTCTTTGCCATAATCACGGGATCTCGTGGTGATATCCGCGTGAGCACTCATCATGTATATGTTTGACGGAGTTTCCCCTTCCTGGGTGCCCCTAGAAGAAGCCCCAGTATTTTGATTCGCGCCAACAACTAGCTGTTGCCCTTGGGGAAAAGGGTTTTTCAACATAGCCTGGGAACTAGAAGAACCCTGCTGAGCTAACAAGTGCCGCGCATCCTGAATTTTAGGGCAAAGGTGAGTAAGATGGTCTCCAGCACATAACTTGCATGGAAAATTCACTTTCTTTTTATCATTTGGACCCTCACCAACATGCTCATTGGATTTATTTGCATTACCCTTCCCATTCTTGCCCTTTTTCTTATTATTGTTCCGTCCCTTCTTCTTCCCTTCGGATTTTTGATTTCCTTTGGGGTCGGAAGTCTAAACGGAATTTATTGACAACGATTGAGAAGGCGATGACTGAGCAGGCATAGCCTGACCAGAAGGAGTAGATTGTATAGACAATTGCTGCAATTGAATAAGCAGGTTAGCTGCACCACTATTGATCGACCCAATAAGTCCATCACCATGAGGACCAATTTTAGTCTTGGATATGTCTAATTTGGAGCGAGGAGCATTAGGAAAATATTTATGAAGGACACCAAACTGATAATATATCAATTCAAGTTGCTGGGCCCTGAAAATAGCCTGTTCCTCATAAAATACCCCTGAGAGGGATACATCCTTAGAAATATCTGACTGCAAGGATTTCAAAAACCATTCCAAAAGGAATTCTCACGGAATATGAGCTTTAATAAGCCTCTTCCTTCTCCGCCATTCCTGAATATGATCAGAAATGTGGGTTGCATCGTCCTACTTAAAATTAGCTAGGAGTTCAGTCCCAGCATCATAACGGACAGGAAACTGGAAATGATTTAGAAATGTCGTAGCCAAATCTCCAAAAGTAGCAAAACTGCCCCCAGTTAACTCAATATAACACTTGGCAGCGTTTCCAGTTAAGGTGCGTTGAAACAATCTCAACCTAATCGAATCCTCGATCAGGGAGTTAGATGAACACCATAAATGGAAGGTGGTGATATGATCAGCCGGGTCCTCTCCATTCTTGCCTTCAAAATTTGGAATGTCTGAAGGTATTTTGGTAGGAACCGGAGGCCACCCCGGACTATATCAGATCGGATCATTCGTCAATTTCGACAAATCTGGCAAGTTCAACGTTTCCAGAAAAGGTAAGCGAGGAGGAGCCTGAGGATTCCATCCTTGGTGGGATGAATTCCATACATTCTGAAAAGAATAACCTGGATTTGATGAGGCACCAGGTTGCCAGAAAGAACTCGTAGAAAATGTTGGGCCATAGGACCCAGCATTTGGAGAAGGACCCCCTCCCAATGTAGAGTTACCAAAGATCGGACCAGTTCCCCCCCCCCCGAAGTCATGAATGAAGAGGAAAGCCCCTGATAGGGGTTCCAAGAATTAGAAAGAGGGGAAAAAGTCTGATAAGCACTCGACGAAGGGAAAGAAGCATTCCCTTGTTGACCAGCGTAAAACTGATTCGCTGCCCCCACTGCTGTAAATATAGGGTTCCAACCTGTAAAGGTAGTCGAACTATGACCCCCAGACCAAGGGTTAAAACTATGAGTCTGAGAAGTAAAAGGAAAAGACCCTAAGGAAGGATTCAAACTAGGAATATGCCCATTTCCGAAGGGGAAGCCTTGAAAAGAAGATGACCCACTAGCCATGGAAGACATGGGTGTAGATGCAGCTGTAGCGGTGGAAAAGGAAAACGAAGGAATCCCACTAGTGGGCATTCCAAAACAAAAGGGACCAGATTGAGAAGCATGTGCTTGGGTGAAACCAGAGCCAAACACAACAGTACTAGAGGAAATCGAAGATATAGCAATTGTGCCCCCTCCTTTAACTGAAACAGGAGTCTAAATGCCTACAGCACTCACAGCCGAAGCTGCGTTCCCAGTCATGGCCATCGAAAGGTATGAATAAAAAGGAGGAATTTCTGGTCTTTCTGACTCAGGTCCGATGTACTCAACAAAAAATGGATAATTAGGAGGAAGAGGAGATGGAAGTGACTCAGAAAGCTGAGATACTTTCTCTAGTTCTACTTCTTCTTCTCCTAGAAATAAGACTCTCGAGGTGAGCGGAATGCTCCTCTCGCAACCAACATCGGAACCAACTACGAAACCTTCAAGCCCTTGTGGAGGATCTCTCTCCACTGCGTCAAATATCACATGGTGATATTCACCTGCTATTTTACTCCTACGCCTTCTTGAAGAAGGCTCAACAGTTTCGGGAGATAACCCCCGAACTCTCCTCGATCGATGAGGCGCTTGATCAGCCACTTTAATAGATTTAATTAGACTCAAAAAGGTATAAATCTAAGCAAGCTAGGAGCAAAGAGAACTCACTACAAAAAATCCCTAAGATACAACCCAAACAAGCAGCTTTCAGGTATTTCCGCTCCGGGTGATTAGGACCGGACACCAAAATATGAGAAAGTGAAAAATAGGACATCTCGAAAGCATTCTGGGATAATTACGGCCCAGGCCTACTAGCGAAGGTAACAAAAATAGTTACGCCGACCTCCTAACAACAGCCTTTGCCGGTGCAAGTACCCAAGCTTCGCCGGGGCACCCTCCAGAAGTACTGCTGAAAGTGATACGACGTCTGCCTCAGGTACCATGGGTATTCCCCCCCGCAGTCACCTATGTGGAACCTAGGAATGGCAACTAAGGGCACCAATCCGTGTCAGCAGCCGGGCAGAATGGTCTTGAGGCAAGATCCAACAAATCGGAGAGGGGTATCTCTCTTCTCAGCCTTCAGTTCCCCTCGCACTTGACTCTCTGGAGGAGAGCTTTCCTGGTCCACCTAACGGTGTTGGATTTCGCTCAATTAATAAACTTCTATGTTTTAGTTTGAGCGGCCTTGGAGATTTAACTCTCCACTCACTTAATCCAAGGCCCTACAACCTAGCTAGTTGGTGTATGACACTTAATAAAAAACTTTCTAGTTGTTTTTAAATTATTGCGCTTATTTTAGTTGGCTATTATATTAAGTCAAGGGGATATGGAAATGAAACTCGTGATGTTTTATGACGCAGAAAAGAAACTAATGAAAACCAAACTACATGCAAATTCAGTAATTGCCTTTTGATGAAAATAAATTTCTACACGGATTCTACGAGACTATATTTTTTTCTTTTCAGATAACAAACTTCACACTCGCAAAAATTATGAAAAAGACTAAATGCTTAAGTGCACCTAATGAAAATTACTAAGAGCATGCCAATTCTAAGATGAAAAATCTACCAAAGCAAAGAGAAATTTCCAAAGAATCCTTCAGTTTTATCACTTTTCTGGTTGTCCACGAAGCTAGTTCCCAAATCAGAAACTCTCAGTATAAAGACACGAAAACATGCTCAAAATAAGAGAAAGAAACTAGTGAAAATTCCCTTCCCAAATCAAGCCAGAAACCGAAGGCAAGAAATCTCAACAAAGCTTCAAAAGATGAAAAGAAACCAAAACAAAAATGCAAAACAAAAGCAAAGGCAAAACAAAATGTTTTTGAGCTTTTTGACTTTTATAAAAGAAGACTTCAAAGAGACCAAGAAAACTATCCAATTACCAAGCCAAAAAATCTCTGAATTTCAAGCAAAACTTCAACAAAATGCTCCAAATCTTATAGTGCCAACTAGTAGCAAGATTTATATGAGCAAAAAGGAAGACAAGAAACTCAGCAACTCAGCCTAGAAGAATAGCACAATCTTGCAGCAAAAAAAATTCAAAGACCCAAAAATGACTCTTCAAAAATTGCGACAAGACCTAGTCAAATGAAATCAAGAAAACCAACCAAAAAGTAGGCAAAAATCAAAGTGCAAAGAAAAACATAAAGTGAGGAAAGAGCATATGAGCAGAAGCTCTCTGTCCTGATAAAGCAAAACAACCAAGAATCTCGAGAAAGAGATCTTGGTACTCGAACCAGAAATGCAAGCACTAAACAACAAGATTTTCCAAATGAGCCAGTCTTCAATCAAACAAGAGAGAAAAAGACCAATAACCATTATCAACACAATCCAGAGACCATAAGGACACTGCAGGAACAGGTCTTCACAGGCAGACAAGACTAAAAAGTCCAGAAATCAAAAATTTCAAAATTTTCCCAGGCATACGCTACTTGGCAGTTTTGCAACAGGCATGCATACGCGGCTGTGTCAAAGGAAACACGTGTATACGCGACTTCCTTTAACAAAAAATGCGTGTATACACATCTGTGTGTAGAAAATATCGTGTATGGAAAGGTAACTAATGAAAAACAAAAATGATCAAGCCTGGATAAAGAACCAGGTCTTCAGTCTGACTGAGAAAAACTAACTGGACTGGAAATAATGATTAAAACTATTGGAAACCTTTAAAACAGTTGAAACCACCCAACAGGGGAATCACAAGAATGTGATCCCCAGCAGAGTCGCCAGTTCTGTTTCGGGAAATAACTCCCTAGAGGTCGTTGGGTCAAAACCTCGACAGATCAGGGCATGCTATTAAAGAAGGACTCACACAACCACACTTGTACGCTGAAAACTAGATAACAATGATTGTAGAACTCACCCGTAGATCCTACGTTTGATGTAGATCCCGCAGGGTCCAAACCCCCAGCAACCCTTCTTCCTCCTTAACCTGAAAACCAAGAAGAAACATGCACGGAAATCTAGTTGTACAGCATATATTTATCCTAAATGTCAGTGAAATCCATGTGAAACATCATAAAAACAATAATAAATGCTTAAATAACAATCTTTTCACATATGCAAGCAGATATTAACACGTGAATTCGGGAACAAGATGGTTCTTCTTCATTACGAACATCATGTACAGTGATATAAAGGTGGAGAGATCACTTGAATCCTTCCACGATCTTCGAACAGACCGTCATCCGGATCCATCCCGCCCTTGCCTCACTAGGATAATTTCAAGACTTGTGCACACGAGATGACATATAAGCAAATGAACATCTCCAGGAAACAAGGGTTTCCTGTAAAAATCTGGGAAGTGCAGGAGGCACGAGAAATAAGACTTGAATTGGGGCTCCAACAGAGTATAATATCTATAGTTTCTCTCTCTCCCTTAGGCCATGCATGTGAGGGGCTTTTATACTCCCTCAAAGTAGTTTCAATCAGTTGGAAACAGTTGGCCACGGGATGGAGTGGTTGAATTACTGGAATAACCATCAACCCAGCCTCGAAAATAGGGAATTATATATATATTTTTAATGATTTTAATTGCATACATGGGAAAGTATCTATGGACTTGCGTATACACGCGGAAAAGTCTGGGCATACCCGCGTATGGGATTTGAAACACTGTTTTTTATGAACTTTTATCCAAGTCTGTGGGAATGGGTGCCCAAGGCCAAAAAGACAATCATGAATCACATGAGGGTGAAAAATGATGCTATAACAACGGCATAGACCCTACACCTATATTTGCACCACTTAAGGGAAAAGTATTGACAATAGGTTGTCCCATTTGTCCTAAGGATTGAAGGGGAAGTGAAATGTTCCCTGCTACCTACGTGCTAGTAACACTGCCCCCTGGTATAGTGGCCAAGGGGTTTGAACTCAGTAGAGGGTTCCAACCGAAAGGGTTGCTAAAAGGGACCGAAGTAGTCATACTCGTGGGAGGAGCTACCGTGGGTCCCAATGTGGTCACGGTAGAAGTAGATGCCGAAGGATTCGATAAGCTACTGACAGTTGTGATGACCGTAGGGTTGGGAGTAGGTATATGTTGACTACTGGGGTTACCCAGTGATGGCATAGAACTGACCACCGGCGGGGAGGATGGTGATGAACCTATGATGGTTACCATTGGCATCGACCCAGTGGATGCTAGTGGTGAAATGGATGTTTATGCGGTCGAAGACATATCTTGGCGTGGTGGAATCTGAATTATCACAGGCCCCGACGAATCAGTGAGCGGAGGATTGTAATGAGGTACAACCCCTTCAGTGAAAGGGTCCTCCGGAAATTCCAGATGATATGAGGCTATGTGAAAATCAATATTAGTCAGAGGAGACTGCTCTTCCGTAGAAGGCACGGGTTCACCAAGGTTCAGTTCTTCCTCAATAGTGAGAGGAGGCAGACCTTGCTGTCGTCGGGACAGATGGCGTGGGTCGGAGGATGCCACGGTGACCAGTTTAATTTTAACAAATTTTAATAAATTGTGGAATCTGAATTATCACAGGCCCCGACGAATCAGTGAGCGGAGGATTGTAATGAGGTACAACCCCTTCAGTGAAAGGGTCCTCCGGATGATATGAGGCTATGTGAAAATCAATATTAGTCAGAGGAGACTGCTCTTCCGTAGAAGGCACGGGTTCACCAAGGTTCAGTTCTTCCTCAATAGTGAGAGGAGGCAGACCTTGCTGTCGTCGGGACAGATGGCGTGGGTCGGAGGATGCCACGGTGACCAGTTTAATTTTAACAAATTTTAATAAATTGTGATGTATTATGAAGTCTCAATGACAGTAACCACACACCTAAAAAAGAAAAAAGGACTCTCTAAAATCAATCAGCAAGCAGCCAGAATAGGGTGCCCTATCTGAGTACTACTGTTTGCTGGTGATGAAATCCAGTATCACAATAGTATACAGAGAGGGTTGGTCGAAAGTACAGTTATAGTCACTCTAGAGCTTCGCCCGAACCTCTGACGATAGGTGTAAGCACTCTCGTGAAGATGAGTACCCTCCTAAATACCGAAGACAAAGTGGGTCCGTCTGTTTCAGGTACCAGGACAGCCCGTCGCAGTCACCTTGTGTAAGTCCCTAAAAAGTATGGCCACTAAAGATACCTCAAATCACAGACATCATCAGGGGGGTCCACGGTCAAGGACAGTGTGCTATATGGGCAGAATACCTAGATCAGAATACCTAGATCCCCGATCTAGTTTCGACATCTCCGAAGGGAACCCCAATATATAACACACCCACCGGATGCAGTCGAAGGCGGGCTACCTTCTTGTGCACCCAAGTGTTGTCTCGCGCTGAGCTCCGGTAAAGGAATGGTCCCGATAATATGAGTGCAGTAGGATTTCGCTCGTTAATGACTCTAGTTTCAAGTTTTGAGATCTTGGGTGATTTTCTCACTGTTCCTAACCCAAGATCCTAGCCTGAACTACTGTTTGTGTGAGCTCAAAAAAGAGTAATGTGATTTATTTTATTATCGCTTGATTCTTAGTGTACTTCATTATTAGTCTTAACAATGTTACCGATGAAATAGGTAACCGCAATGTTACCTATTTTGTTTTGGTAGCATAAAAAGCACCCAATTTTGAAAAGTGGTGATGTAGAATCACCATTTTTTTTTTTTGTGCACATTTTTGACACTCTAATATTTTTATTTATGAAGTATGAATATTTGTTTTAAAATGTTAGTGAATTTCATGTTAATTTTGAAATGTATTGATGCAGCATCAACTTTTTTTTTTAGAGTGGTGATTTTCATGCTAATTTTGAAACGTATTGATGCTGCATCAATTTTTTTTTTTTTACAGCGGTGATTTTCATACTAATTTTGAAACGTATTGATGCTGCATCAACCTTTTTTTTTTAGAGTGGTGATTTTCATGTTAGTAATAAAACACAAAACTTAGATAAAAAAAATATATAAAAACAATAAAAAAACCCAATAAAAATGTAAAAAAAAACAAAAATAGCTCGTAAAAATAAAAAATTTAAACAAAAATAAATTAAAAAAAAAAATATTTGAAAATTATATCAAAGGAAATGAAAAAATTTGAAAAAAAAAACACATAATTTAAAGAAAAAAAACAAAAATTGACCAAAAAAATAAAAAAATAAAACATCAAAAACATTTTTTTCTAACTTATTAAAAAAAACCAAATTAAAAAAAAAATAAAAAAATAAAAAAATTAAAAAAAAATAAAAAAATAATTAAAATTACAAAATTAAAATTTAGATTAAAAAAAAATTAAATTAAATTTAAAAATTTAAATTAAAAATAATAATAATAATAATAAAAAAATACAAATTTAAAAAAAAAAATAAAATAAAAAAAATAAAAAAAATTGAAAAAGAAAATTAAAATAAAAAAACTAACATTAAAAAACAAAAAAAATGAAAAAAACCACATGCAAATAATTAAAAAACAAATACACATAAATTTAGTGCTTTTTTTTTTAATGAAACAATTTATAGATTTTAAAAATGAAAAACTAAATAAACTAAAAAATTAAAAAAAAAACAATTAAATTAAATTAAAATTTAATAAATGTACTAAATAAATTTTAAATTTTAAATTTTCAAAAATAATTAATCTATAATATTAAATATAAAAATAAAAGAAAATTAAAAAAAATTAAATAAATTGAATTTAAGATAAAAAAAATTGAATTAAAAAAAAAAAAAATTAAATTTTTTGAAATAAAAAAAAAAATCTAAAAAAAATCAAATTAAAATAAAAATATTAAAAATAAATAAAAAATAAAAAATAAAATAAAATTATATATATAAATATATATATTAAAAATTAAAAACAAAAAAAAAAAATAATAAAATTAAAAAAAAAAAAACAAATTATATTTTAAATAAAAAAATTAAATTAAAAAAAAAATTAAAAAAATCAATTTAAAAGAAAATAATTAAAAAATTAAAAAAAAAAAAAAATGGCGGTAGAGGTGGTGGTGGGGAGGAGGGTGGTGGCAGTGGGGGCGGCACAACCCGCCCTCCCGCCCAGGCGGCGGCGGAGGCCGACCGGTGGGTGGGCGGGGCACTGCGCAGCCACCCCGCCCCCCCACCGGCCCCCCGCCGCCGCCGCTTGGGCTGTAGGCCGGGTGGCGCCGCCCCCACCACCACCACCGCCGCCATTTTTTTTTTTTTTTAAATTGATTTTTTTTTTTTTAAATTTAATTTAATTTTTTTTTTTCAAAAAATTTAAATTTTTTTTTTAATTTAATTTTTTTTATATAAAATATAATTTGTTTTGTTTTTTTTTTTTAATTTTGTTTTTATTTTTTGTAAATTTTATTATTTTTTTTGTTTATTTATTTATTTATTTTTTTGTTAGTAATTTTTATTAAATTTTTTTTTTTTTTTTATTTAATTGATTTTATTTTTTTTAATTACATAATTTTCCTTTATTATTTTATAAAATTTAATAAATTTTGTATTTTTTTTAAATTTATTTGAATTTGATATTTTTTTTTAAATGTTTTACTTTTTTATTAATTTTTTTTTAATGACATAAAATTTTTATATTTTTATATTTGAATTAAAATTGTGTATTTAAAATTAGATTTTTTTTTAATTAAAATTAATTTGTTTTTTAGTTTTATATATATATATATATATATATATATTTCAATTTTCCATTTTTAATTGATTTTTAAAGTTTTTATTTTAACAATGTTTTTTTTTTCTTTTATATTTAAAATTTATTTTTTCTTTCAAAATTTATTTGTTTATTTACTAAAATTTAATATTTTTGTTTTTAAATTTAATTTGCTCTTTTAATATTAATTTTTTTTTTTTAAATTTAATAAAATCTGATATATATATACATATTTTAATTTAAGTTCATATATATATATATATATATATATATATATATATATATATATATATATATATATTTTATAATTTAGAATTTAATTTATTTTTATAGTTTATTTGTTTTTATATATATTATTTTAAATTTAATATTTTCATTGTATTTTATTTTATTTTTATTTTAATTAATTTTTCTTTTTTTTACTTTTAATTTAAATAATGATTTCTTTTTTTATATTTTTATTTTAAATTTTTAAATTTATTAAAATTTAATACATTTTACTAAAAAAAAATTTTAATTTTTTTTAATTTATTAAGCATTTTCTTTTCTTTTTAAATTTAATTTCTATATTTTATTTTTTTATAATTTCCTTCTTTTAACTTGTTTTTTAATTTAATATTTTTATTTTGTTTTTATTTTTATTTTTTAATTTCTATATTTTTTTAAATTTTAATCTTAAATTTTTTTTGTTTATTTTTTTATTTTATTTTTCCTTAAATTTTAGGTTTTTTTAATGTTTGAATTATTTTTTTTTTTTTTTTCCTTCATATATTTTTAAATTTTAAGCTTTTAAATGTTTTTATTTTTAAAATTTAATTTTTTTCTTAAATTTTAGTTTTTTTTTTAATGTTTGAATTTTAAAAATTAAAAAATGTTACTTCTGTACAAAATGCCAAAAAGTATGGTACACTGTTATTCAGCGTAAATTGGTTTTGTTTTGAGGGTGTTTTTTCAATCCCTTTTTCAAGAAACAATTTTTTTTTAGCATAATTTTTTAAAATGTTGAAATTTGACCTTAAAAAAAAACCAAGTGCGTTCTGGAATACTTTTTTGTTTTTGTTTTTGGGGTGTTTTATCATGTTTTTTGAGTCTTTTTGAGCTAGAGTTCCCGTTTTGAGGTCAGGTTACCTATTTCATCGGTAACGATGTTTCTAGGGAGGAGTGAACGTATGAAATATAACAGAACTACGCTCAAGAAACCATACGAAACATGCTCTAAATGTATAATTAGGTGAAGTATTTCTACGAGAGGGTTTCTTTCAACATCCATACTAACATTAAATATACTTTAAACTTTAAGATTAGGACATTATCTGCCTCTTAACGGTCTGTAGGCAGAAATTTTCATGGTCGCCTCGACTAGATGCAGAAAAAACTAAAAAAAAAAAAATTTCTTCTCTAAAAATTAAATTCTTTTGACACTAACTTTTCAAACAAGAGCAAACAAACAGAAATGCTAGCTTAGTAAACAAGCATATGGATTCAGTCAAGGAGATATACTGATGGCCAAAAAATTTTGTAGCTAAAACACAATCACAACAGTGAACAACAAGTTTTGGCTAAGTAATGCACTGTCTCTGAGTAAAGATAGCGTTAATCCAGAGACTAACGCACTGTATTTAGGCAGAGTCGGCGTTATAATGCACTGGAAAACCGACAGGGGTAGCGTTAGCCAGGGAAAAATTCTTCAGATGGTCAAACAGAAACAGGATTGAACTCTGCGAGCTTTTGAAATGTCTACACAAGCATAATCTTTCGCATAGAGATAAAAGCGAACGGAGGAGAAAGAAAGGAGAAGAAATATTCCGAAACTGTGGCTTTCCGGCGGAGCCGCCAGTTGCGCTATGAGGTCGCGATCGCCGGGTTGACAGGTTGTCGTATGTCCCTCTCGGGGCTTTCTGAGTAGAAAGCCCGATAAGATTGGGCGTACGGTTCACAAAGATGGCATGTACGTGTTCATGTTAACCAAAAACTTGACGGAATGCGATAGAAAATTACCTCTTTGATGATCTCGGAGTCCCTTGGAGAGCACTAGGCAGCGAAGCAAGAGTCCTTCTTCACCGGCTCCAAATCTTAGTCCTGCAATCAATCAAAGCACTCGTGTAATTTCTAACACAACATATATCCTATCAATTAAGCCAATATATAATGAACATCTAAATTATACTCATCTAAGCCATTCATATCATACTATGTAAATATTCAAACAATAATGACAATATTAAGCATCGAATGGACAAAACAGATACAGTTCTATTGATTTTAAAAGAAGGAGGATTACAACCGTCGGTTGTACCAAGCGCTCCTCAACCTTCCAATCTCTCTATCCCTCAAGTAGTGAAGTCTTAGTCAATAAGCTCTCTAGGAACCTCTTTGACTCTTGGCCTTCACACTATAACACTATTCTATACTTCACAAGTATTCAGAACATTAGCAATCCTTTGACCTTCAACTAAGAGCCTTCAGCTCCTTTTTATAGGAGAGGGAGAAAGCCATTGTTGCCTTCTCTTTCCACTAGTTTGGAATAGAAAAAACTAAGATGTTTCTTTAATCTCTATGCTTTTGTCTCCTTGGGAGTTCAGTCTTTTATGGCAGTGACCAATAATGAATTGGTGCTTTGCAGATTCCTTTGTGAACTGACTCTCTTGTGAGGGAAAGCCAGAGATTCAAATCATTCTCCGTGTGTTTTTCCCATTTCAAACTCAAAACACGGGTAACGCTGCCCTCTAGTGTAAACATAGCATTTCCCTAGCCACTAACGCGGCACATTTACTGGTCTCATGCGTTATAATGCTATTGTTTTGTTATAGAAAGGCGTTACCTTGGTAGAAATAGGTTTAATTTAGGTCTTTGTATTCCTTCCATATTTGTCTTCTCCTCTGAGCTGATGAGGAGGTATTTTGACCTGTAACAATTGGTTCTTATAAAGTTTATTTTGGTTGTATATTTTTCTTAGGAGACCCATTTTAGCCCTCAAAATTTCCCTAATGGGTGCGGAAACCTAGTTCCAGCACCCCCCCCATATTGGTTTGGGTGAGACTTTGATATGCGCAAGTAAGTCATTGCCGAAAGGGCCAATGGTTGGAAGGTTTGTTGTTTGCGCGATAAATACGAACTTGGGTCAGGAAACCTCAAGCCAACAAGTGGTTCTATTGCTAGGACTGGGATCATTTTTAGGGATAATTTATGTTGTGGCATCCTACGCAGAACGAATTACAAGATTGGCTTGATAAAAATATCCTTAGATTTATGATCCAAGAGAATAGAAGTTCTAAATTATCTACTGAAGATTGGGTACAGAAGTATATTTATACAAAATTCTACAAGATTTTCTTTTCTTCCTTTGTGACTGAGTTGCATGAGTGGTTGTCTCGATTGATTGAATTTAATACATGCGCAAAGGATGATGCAGTCACTCAGTGAACCCTAGAGTTAGTACAACAACTAGAAAATACCAGCAATAATATTACCCATCTGATAGATCACTGGATTGATCTCATTCTGGGAGGATTTGTGACTGAGTTTTCCATTGATCAATTTTTTTCTTATTCTGAAGCAGAACGAAGATTTTTCAAGGGCCCCAAAGGTAATTTTATGCACTCTTCGAAGTTGTGGCTTAAAATGATATTGTGTGAACAGGGTAGTCTGTGTAGTCATATCGAGTGAATGTCCCGTAGAGGCCCAACTATGCACAGTAGAAGAACTTACCGCATAGATATTGAAGAAGGGTTTTACAGTCCTCTCAAGGGTAGATCTGATAAGGATGAAGAATAAGAGACGAGTAGCTTTGGTGAATCTGCACACTCTGAAGAAGAAATGTTGCAAGATAAGAATGATCTTCGTATTCCATCCACACCACTGCTAAATTCATCTCACAAGTCATTCACCCCACCTCCACCTCCACCTCCACCACTGGGCACGGATATGGTTGGTTCCATGAAGTTGCCTATTTTTCATGGTATTGGGAATGAAGACATAGAAATTATGGTTTGTTACAGATGTTTTATGGAGAGCACAATAGGTTAATAGTGATGATGTAAAGAAAGCATCGTTAGCCACTGATTTTGAAGACCACATGATGGATTGGTATATAAGATATGTATCAGATAACCCTAATGAAACTATTGGTAGTCTAAAGGGTTCCCTAAAAGAACAATTCAGGAAGCCAAAATCATATGCACAATGTGTAACTAAGTTGAAATAGATTCACTAGGAGTTAAATGAATATGTATGGGATGCGGATCAGAGGTTGAAGCACACTATCAAGGATGGATGTTTTACTATTGATGATACCCAACACAAAGAATGGTTTATTTCCATGTTTCTACAGCATTTTCACCAATCCCTGAGTCAACAAAAGATTGCTACGCAGGCTAAAGTGGTCGAGATTGCAATGAAACTAGAAGCTGGACCAGTACCCGTTGTGATTGGAACTCAACAGATCCAAATTCAGTTAGAAGCGATGCATTTGGAAATATAGAATCTGCGCAAAGATAAGGGAAAGGAGGTATGCACAGATGTATGGTGTATATGATGTAAATTTTTCGGGCATTAGAAGGATCAACGGCCTGTGTTCAATGATTATCTACAAGATGGAGGACCAAGTCCGCTAAAGAGTGTAGTTGGACCGAGTGGGACACCTACAGTATGGTGTGTGATTTTTCAAGCTATGGGTATGCATGCAAAATATTACTTTCCAAGGATTGGTAAATATGTGCCTGAGCTAAAGAAGCCTTTTTGCATGTTTTGATAGTCACTGGGACCTGATGAACAACATTTTTGTAGATTCAATTTAATGATGGAAAACGATGAGATGTATAGAATGCATGTTGAACCTATGTCACCAATATCCCCATATGGGCGTGGTGGATTCCAAACTAGAGGACGCGGAGGAGGAGGAGGAGTTGGTCGAGGAAGGGGACAACTCATCTACTACAATTTTGGAGATGATGGCCATTCTGCACGCGACTATCCAAATCCAGCAAGACAATCTTATAGGTACTATAGGTAGTTTGATCACGTAATTGAATATTGTCATGTTTTGATTGTTAAGATGCAGGAAAAGAAGACACAGACTCCTAACTAGAACATTAATATGGTAAGGGCAGAGCTGCGCGAAGAATAACCTAGCATAAATGATGTTAATAAAAGTGGTATAGCCACTAGTGAGGACAAAGGAAAGAATCCAGATGCTGATCTTTGGATCTGGAAAGTGCCTGAGAAAAGGGATGGATTCAACCTACAGCATGAAAAAGACACCTTCGTAGAAGCAAAGAAGAGGTTTACAGAAGTAGTCACATCAACATCGAGTAAACCTATGGATATGGCCAGAGTAGATGAAGAAATAAAGCCCTTATTGCAGGCTTGTATCAAACTATCGTGCAATAAAGATGTAGTGGAGAATATTCAAGCATTGATAGATAATCGCGTGGAAAAATAACAACCCCGAATGGAACAAAAATTTGTCAATAAGATCTATAAAACAAAAGAAGAACTAGAAGAGAGATGCGCTTGATTGCTCAAATTTGTGCCTATGAAACAGATCAGGTCATTTTGGATCTATGGCCTGATGCAAATGTCTTACCAAAGAAAACTTGGCAGTGCATGGGAGTACCCAAGTTGGAGTGGTCTACTATTCAGCTGTGCATGGCCAATTAGCAGAGGATCATTCCATTAGGAAGACTATCATAGGTTGTAGTAGATATTGAAGGTGTTAGCATAGTTCCTTGCTAAGTCATGAGTCCATTCCATAGCTTTATTTTTAGGATTAAACTTCAAAATTTTCAAAATTTTATTTTTATTTTTGGTCGCCACTGTAAAATCCGGAAGCACTAGTTTTACCCTTTTAGGACAGTCTGTTATATTCCTATTTTTTTTTCTAAGTTTTTCTTTTCTGATGCTGCCATAATTTCCGGAAGCATACTTAGTTTTGTAGAAAAAAAAAAAAAAGTGCATCCACTTTAGTTAAGCCATGCGTTGTAGTGTCAATACACCTCAAATATTTTTTAAATATTTTCATATCTCATGATAGGTGTCGTATTGCAGTCAGTTAGTTTAAGTCAAGTCGTAACATGCATTGAACCCATGTGTCACCTGCAGTTATGAAATTAACCATTACTAATTAGGGCAATTTTGAGTTCTAAAATGGGCCTCCGAAGGAAAATGTACAATCAAAATTCACTTTATGAGAACCAATCACATTTTAGGGGATCATATCATTAATAATGGTTGAGGTGGCATTGCTTGAGTTAAAGGTACTTACTTGTCACATTCTCAGTGGTAGATAAAAACTCATTGTTAAACATGCTAGTTCTCTAAGTACTTTTAATGTCAAAGTAAAGTACTCATAATAAATGTCATTTCACACTTTTTGAATAAAAATATATTATTTTCATTTCATATTTCTTGAAAGAAACTATGCATATCACTATACATTTATTATATTATATTATATTATTTTTATATAGTATATGAATTACATGTTATTATACAATTTAAATAATATAAATTTTAATTAATAGCATATAATATAATTAATAATTTACAAATTTATATTTATATTTTATTTTAAGTTATTTAATTAAAAAGGAAAAATGCATTAGTTGTTCAATGATAATGACTTTTTCTTGAAAACATCATTCTTTTTTATAGTCACATCAATATAATTTTTTATTAATTTTATTTTGGTACAACTTTTTAATTGAATTTAACTATGGTTATATGGATAATGGTCCAAAAAGTGAATTAAAAATTCATAAATATTATTTTATTGGTTTAGCTACTATTGTATTATTTTCTTATGAGGCCCATTTTAGACCTCAAAACTCCCCTAATGGGCCCCGTCCTGTCTGTCAACCCCAAGTCAGTTATACGTATGTCTAAGTACATGTTTTTATGAATGGAGGAGATCATGGTTATTATACCCAACACCATATCATTCGGTTGGTTGGACAACAATGCTGACGTAAATTTCGGCCAATTAATAAGAAAGACAACAATGGTGATTGTTAGCCATAGAACCGCTTGTATCAAGAAATCTGGAGCACTCCATATGGAAATATGCATCCAACTAAAGGAGATGATGGATTATCACATCGTGCACATCATGGTGAGGAATATTTTTAATGATGAAGGTTGATTTGCATGGGGTGATGAACCAAAATTTGGTTTTAAAACCATTGAAAAAGCAGGAGCACTATCATTCAAAGTTTTAGCTGTCGGAGATCGAATTTATGAGAATCATAGTTTAAGGAGGAGTTTGGATTTCATACAAGATTTCCAAAGGTGAATACATGTAACACTTGTAAGGTTAAGCTCCTTCAACTCTGCCACTTATTAGTTGCAAGAGACAGAGTCATTTTGTAATATTCCCAGATTTTCACCTGATATTTGGAATATTAGAGTTCTTAATTTTCTTAATGAATTAAGTAAATAAAAGGGTGGAGGGACCCATAATCCTCAATATGAATAAATATCCACTTTTTGTGTGTGAATGAGGATTAATTAAGCCTAGATCTACATAATGAGGTAGTTTATCAACTACTAATGTGAATGGAATTAGGGATCATGTCTCATTAATGAGATAGATCGTGGAGGTTAATACAATCAACTAAGATCTTGAAGAGATCAAACATAATATCATAGAGAATTCATAACGAGATGATGGAGGAGTTGTGAAATTAATGCACACATGATGGAGAGGGTGTACATTGCACCTAGACATGATGGATGACTTGGATAGACAGTGCAGTCCAACATGGAGGATCTTGTCCACATGCACAACGCAGTTTAGATGAGGGCCAAGGCATGGGAAGGCTCAAACACTATATAAAGAAGATGAAGGAAAGAATGAAGACATGCTTGAGATTATTGATGTTGAGGATCTGTTTAGATCTGGAATTGTCATGTGACATTCCATTGCTTTCTTGGGTTGTTTAGCAAGGATTGCAGGTGTTGTTTAGCACAGGGTATTCCTGGTCAGGAATCCCACCTTTTTCTTTGAGTAGCTCTAGAAAGATTATTTTAATTCATTCTACATCAGGTATTGGTGCTATACATCTTTTCTTAATTTCTGCAGAACATTCATATTCAGAAATTGCAGATTTCTAAAGATCAGTTTGGAAGGTGGAAGATGTCTTCAGTATTTCAACTGGAGAAGTGGTGAAGGTTTATTCCTATCACCTTGGGCTTAAATATTAGCATTCCCAAAGCCTCATTTCAGATTTTGCATCAAGCCAAAAGTTATTGACCTCCTAGCAGCAGTAATACCTTCAGGAATTACACTTCCATTTTGCAGATCCAAGAGGAGGAAGGAAGTTTCTAGCATTTTAGCTGGTAATTCTATGAGGAATCATCCCCTCCCCTTTCCATCAGCATTTCTATCAGCCTGGAGTTTATTGTAGCATTTTTTAGTAGGCAGAAGGCCTCTCTTTCCCTTACAGCACAGTTTCTATGAGCAGTTGTGTTGCAGCAGTTGTAATCATTATTGGAGGATTGATAAGCTAGATCTAGAGATTCAAGATTGTAGAGCTGAAGGAGGGATAAGACCTTCAAGCTTAGATATGATTTTGTGACATATTTCAGTCATGTATTTGTCATATCTAGCTTTAGATCTATAATCCCAACAGATCAAGGATCAAGCCCTAGGAGGGTGATTTTTCAAAGTTGTAGATCTAGAAAATTCTTTCTGGGTTATCTTGGCAATTCATCACATTAGCCAGATCCTGAATCTTAGCATCATCAGAGCTCCAGATTTTAGTAGATCTACATTTTCCTCTTCAGCCTGTAGTCACATATTTACATTATGCTGAAGGGACAACACAATATTTGCTTTAGTAGCTCTCCAGTTATGCAATGCCTACTTTGGCATGTTTTTAGGGTGATTCTAGGCCATCTCTTTGGCTAGATCTACTCATATTTTGTACATTGTGTAATTGAATCACCTCCATAAAATAAGATGGCTCAAATTCTCTATAAATTCTTATTTTGTCTTGATATCTATTATCTACTTAGTTTCAGTTCTTATATTGTTTTTAAGTATTACTGCATTCTCCCTTTTGGGATATTACAGTGGTATCAGAGCATGATCTTTGGCTCAGCTTGTGGACACTTCATCTTTTGCATCAAAAGAAGAAGTAGATAGATGATATCTATCATGAAGAAGGATTATAGTATTGCCACTCCTCTCTTTAGATACATGCAATATCTCTCTAAAGAGGTCAATCAAATGAAGAAGGAAAGGAAAAGGAAGGATGCAAGAAGAATATTTGAAGAGGAAGGTCCAAGCTCTTCCTATCAGCAGAAAAGAAAACCGGAGAATCATAGATCTCCTCTTAGATCTACTATACCCACTTTCTCTAGAGAGGGTGAAAGGTATAGAAATGAAGAAAGAAGAGAACCTGAGACTCATGAGACTCTCAGTTTCTATCTTGAAGAGTAAAAGGAACAATCTAGAGCATTCAAAGAGATTCCAACTCTCCAAGAATTCTTTGAACTCTAGGAAGAAACAAGATCCTATAGCATCAATAGAAGGAAGAGGCACAATATATTATATTTGCCTACATTTGATGGATATTCCTCAAGAAATTTTAAGGCTTGGAGGAAAGAGTTAGATTTGTTTTTCATGCTACATCTTGTGGCTGAAAAAGAGGCTATCCAAATTGCAACACTTCATCTCTTAGGTGAAGCCAAGGATTGGTGGTTTAGTCACATGGAGCATGCAAAGGTGACTAAATATTTAGATTTCTTTCAAAATTTGAGGAAGAAGTTTGATGTGAAGAAGACAGAAATGGGCTACAAGGATACATTTCCTAAGGAAACAAAGGAGGTTGTCATTCTTGACACTCTGGACAAGAAGTCACTACATTCACCACCAGTTGCAGAAGTACTTACATCTGGAGAAGAGACACTTGCAACTTTGCAAGAGAGTCTTGAGCTCTTAACACTTAGAGTCCCATGCATGATTAAGGATATGCATGAGGAAGAGGAGGAAGATTCTAGCACTAGTACATTGGTAGAAGAACAACCATCTCTCTTACCAGTAGTTGGAGAAACCATGGTCCCGGTTGGAGGAACTCTTGTTATCTGTAAAAAGGTTACCACACATCAGTTGATCCAAGGTATGCAAACACATTCATCACATATTGTTTCAGTATATCTTATTGAAACTTTTGGGGACAAGCCATCAGGGCCAATGCATAACCAAGGGTTAGATCATAATGCTAATTTGAAGCAGCAAACTAACACAGTGCATAGGACCCTTGATCTAATCAAGGAGGAGATGAAAAGCTTTCCCAGTTTTTCATGGATGGACTACATTCAACCTCTTGAGTTGAATTGTAGAGTTTCAGAGAAGGGATGAGCATGATCCTATGTACAATGACTGGTTATTTGATCGGTGTTGTACCTTTCTTTGAGACAACATATGTATTACCCTGCAGATCTACATCGCTGTCACTTAGTAGCCGTGATAAAGAAGAGGCCCCATTTTTTTTGGAGCATTATGAAGGTAGAATCACTCATGAAGCAATGGAGGTTAAGATGATGAATGGTAGACATATTGAGGTGAGAAATCATTTCTCCTTTCTTGATGACACTTTCTCAATGAGCATCTCACAGCTCAAAGAGAGACTTCTACCTACAGCAAATCTAGAACCTCTTTGGTTATGGAAGGCCATGGATGAAAAGAAGGTCTCATTAAGAGATCTCATGGGATGTGCACTTCAAAATTTTATGGAGTGCAAGGTTCTTCAACAGTTTGAGGAGGTTGGTGTCCTACAATGGGAGGATACCCAATATTTGCAGAATGAGATCCATCATCCACACTGGGATGAATGGTTGATAGTATGGAGAAAGGGGTTGCCAAACCACTTTTAGATCTATGATATAGGCCACCAAGAAGCATGGTTGCGTTGGTTACAATTGGGTGAGAATGGCTACCCCTCAAGAAGTCATCTTTTGCTGGTTCATGCCTTATCCATCATTGGAAGAATGCATAAGAAAAAGGCATGGTTACCTTGGCTATTGATGAGAGAGTTTGGAAATCACATGTTATATCTTATGTCCTTATATTTACTCTTGTCTGGGATATGTCTCATGTATTTACATGTATTTCTATTTGGGATGTATCTCATGTTCATGTATGTACTTTGGGTTGGGAGAAATTATAACTCTCACATGATGTGTCATAATGGAGCTTGTTTGTATTATGTTGATGATACATCTCACATGTCCATTACTATATTGTTGCTCCATGACTTGCATCATGATAATGCAAGGAAGCAGCAAGAATCCTTGTTGCTTTGGTTACTGCTGGGAGAGTATGGGCTAAATTATTCCCATACATTGCATGACATTGTTGGAGAATGGCAATAGGAGGCTTTACAACATTGGCTTGTATTGGGATATTATGATCATTTTACATGGTATGATGATGATGTGATGGGGCAGCAATATTCCTTATTAAGGTGGCTTCTCTTGAGAGAATATGGCCACTACATTTGGTACAATGATGATGTGGTATGGAAACAAAAGGCATTACTGAGATGGATACTTTTGAGAGTATGGCTCTCTTACTTGTTTTCATGATGATCTAGCATGGCAGCAGGAGGTTTTTCTGCGTTGGTTGTTATTAGGAGAATATGGTTTGACATTGTTCATGTTTTCCCATCTATCTCTACTCTCTTTTTTTCACTATGATGATGTGATGTTTGATTTCTACATGGCCAACATGGATAATGATGAGGGCATTGATATGTGTAACCTACTCTATGTATCATGGGTTGGAGAGATAGTTGATGAGTTGGGACTTTCCACTTTGGGAGTGAACCCCA
>JAXQQM020077150.1:0-14422 GCA_034641835.2 Pinus albicaulis | reverse complement strand
TGCAGGAAACGTCCCCCCCCCGGCTCCAAGCCTCGAAACGCGTCCCGTACGGATCCGTACACCGAAACGCGTTTCGCAAAAAAATTTGCGATTCCTGGAAATCCAGATCCGTACGACAGGATTTGTGTTTCCGTACAACGGATCAGCGGATCGCCGTATGGAACCACCGCAATTCCGGTACGGATCCGTACGGATAGCAAACGATTTCATACAACGCCGTATGGAACCGGTTTGCGGAGTAAAAAAATGCGTTTTTTTTTTTTTTTGGTGTTAGCTTGGTTAGTTAGTGAATTAGTCTTGGGTTAGGGATTAGATGAAAAGCTTATAAGCTCTATTCTTCCTCTTATTTGCTCACTTGTGTTTTTGGAGAGCTTGGAGAAGAGAGGAGAAGAGAGCTAGAAGAAGAGAAAAGAAAGAGAGGAGAAGAGAGCTTGGAGAAGAGAGAGTTGAGGAGAGCTTGGAGGAGTGAAGGAGGAGGAGCTTGGAGGAGTAAAGGGCTTCCATCTACAAGAGCTAAAGAGATAAGTGCAAACCCCAAAGTCTCTCATTTTTTTTGTCATTGTTTTTTGTATTTTCTCTCCTCCCTCTCCTACACTTTCCCATTCTTTCTTCTTGTACATTTATTTGCAGGTTGTCCACCATCTATATTCATACTCAAAGATGATGTTTCTTTGGGTTCTATGTATCATTCCCCTCTTGGTTTTGATGATGGTAAGGGGGAGTAGAAATAGAAGAGGGGAACATGAAGAAGAAGAGGAAAGTGGTCACCATATGAGTGACTGTTAATTTCTGAACTTGTTCTATGCCATTTCAGATTAGGGCACAACACTGAAGAAGATAGAACATACTAATAGATCGATAGAAGACAAGCCAAAACAGAGATAGGAAATGGTGACGTTACGGCGATCAGCAGGATGCTTCTACCAGCAAAGTCTTCAATAGGTCATTCAGCCAAGCGTGTCACACATAACCCCAGAACAACCCAAACAAAGAATACGCAGCTCCAACGCCATCAAGAGAGAGAGAATTCCTCCACACCAATGTGTGTCAAATGAACTTCAAGTCTCTCCAATATATAGGAATATTTGGGGGTGTGTGACACGTCCTTTAAGACATTTAAGTCAATATTTTATTCCAGGCCGACCCAGCACATAAGTGGAATAAATTCAAAGTACATGTTCTGCTCATCCGATCGAGATGATATTTAGATCAATATTACACCTCTCCGAAAGAGGAATCCAATAAAAATATTGCGATCGTCATCTAAGCAGCAAAACCAGAGTTTGGACCTAGTTTTCCAATTTTAACACTCCCTCTCAAATAGGGAGAACTCCGTCCACTAGTGCAATCCAAACATCGTGCGTCATCCTGCCGTAACTTGCATTGCTGGCCTCTTTATTTCAGAACAGAAGTGGGTCAGTCACAAAGACATCATACCCGGCTGACAGATTCAGCCCAGAGGTCCGAAACCTCTTATTAGACTCACAAAGAGTCTCCAACCAACCCGAAGTTGGTTAATCTGACCCGAAGTCAGGCAGAGGTCCCAGACCTCACTAAACTTGATCCCAGATCAAAGTGGTTGGACCGTGCCATCCTATATAGAGATTACGACAAGTTCTGATGCGTCCATCAGTATTTGCTACTAGTCGCTAGCCTTTCCCACCTCATTGGCCAAATGAGAGTGCATACAGGGCACAGATAAATGAGAGGCGAACCAACTCAATAATCACAACGGTGGGGCAGAAGCACCATAAGTGCTTATAGCTTCGAGAAGCTATCCCCAAAGCCCCCCAGAGCTCCCAGAGCTCATCGTCCAACGGAACCCACACCATAGGGTCGTTTCACGATTCCAAGATTCTCACGGAAGGTTAGGAACATGACCTTCCCCAAGGGCATTGTGAGAATATCCGCGACCTGCTCATCAGTTCCTATATGATCGAGCCTTACGGCGCCTCGCTGTACCATATCCCAGATAAAGTGGTACCAGCCATCAACATGCTTGGATCAATCGTGGAACACAAGATTCTTAGTCATACGAATCCCACTCTGGTTATCACAGAGTATCACAGTGGTATCTAGCACATGTCCAAACAGCTCACTAAAGACCTTTCGCAACCAAACTGCTTCACAACAGGCCATATTTGCTGCAATGTATTCGGCCTCAGCGGTGCTCAAAGCCACCGACTTCTGCTACCTGCTCATCCATGAGATCGAAGCAGAACCAAGATTGAAGCAGCATCCCGATGTGCTCTTACGATCCACCACACTACCAGCGCAATCGGCATCAGTATATCCACGGAGTGTCATACTCCCGACAGTGTATCTCAGCCCATGGTCTATCGTGCCTCAGAGATATCTCAAGAGTTTCTTGGCACCAACCCAGTGAATGTTATGATCAACCATGTGTTGACTCAAAGTGTTCACTGCACAACATACGTTCGAACAGGTGTTCATTAAGAACATCAAGGTCCCTATGAGTTAACGATACTCAGTAGGACAGGCCCAGCACCGCTGCTACTCAACTTCTTAAAGTTGAGTTCCATGGACTTACTGTCCATCATATCAAAAAATTCATAATGTATTTTCCTTGAGAAAGGAAAATCTCGCCAGGTCTCTGCTAGACCTTCAGGCCTAGACATCCGTCCTAGGTCCTTCATTTCGAACTCAGCAGCGAGCTCCCTCTTGCACTGATGAATGAGAGGGTCAGCACCTGTCAGGAAGAGGTCATCCACATACAGCACCAGAATGAGAGGTTTTCCCTTGACAACCTTGAAGTAAGGGTTCGGATCAGCATTACTTCGAGTGAAGCCCAGCTTCATCAAGTAGCTATCTATCCTCTTGTACCAATCTCAGGGTGCTTGTTTTAGCCCATAGAGGGCTTTCTTCAACCTGCAGACATGGGTGTCCCGATCCTGGACTTCCAACCCCAAAGGTTGCTCCACATATATCTCTTCCTTTATCACACCATGTAGAAAAATGCGGTCTTCACATCATCTGATGAAGACTCCATCCTTGAGCAGCAGCAAGGGCTATAATAGATCGAATGGTGGTATCTCGAGCCACAGGTGCAAATATGTCATCATAGTCTATATCTTCCTCACAGGCAACGAATCTTGCCTTAAACTTTTCAGCACTTCCAACAGATCCATGCTTGATCTTGTAGAGCCATTTCGAGGTGACAACTGCTTTGTCCTATGGTCTTGGGACCACAGCATAGCATCCTTCCAGACTTGATGCTTTACGACTTCCTCAAAGGTATCCAAGGTCAGATTGTATAAAAGTACTCATGGCTGCTAGATATCCTGTTATTAATATGGCTTCTTGGTTTTCCTTCGAAATTTCCCCCTCTGAAGCCATATGTCCCTGAGCCATGACGATCTTCTTACGTTGAACAAAGACATCCACTCAGGAGCATATACAGATATATCTCCCTCTTAATGTCAGCTTCTCTCGAGAGAGAAGACATCTGTTTTAAATGAGGGCATCCCAAACACCATCTTGGAATTGGGACCTGATCTCCCACAGTCAAAGCCATCCAACAGACTTTGCTGATCATGATTCAAGATTCCAACCATGTGACCAAAAGCTGCATAAACTTCCCAGTTCACATTTTAAGTTTACCATAACGCTCCAATGAAGGACTGATACAGTCACATGCTGCTGCTACATAGGTGTCTATGTAATATTCCCAATTAGCTTTGCTAATTGGAATATTTCATTTTTGTTTAATTTTGCTGCTTTAGTTAGAAATAATAAATAAAGTGAGAAATAAGAGGGGTCACCTCACTTTATAAATAAAGTGTTCTTTTCCTAGTTGATTGACGTTATAACTTAGAGAGGGGGCCATGGGGGTCCACATGAGTATGATGGGGGAGGCATCAGGCTGACCCAAGGTTAACTGCGCAGGCCAAGGAGAGTGAAGGACGCAGTTAAGGTTTTGGAGGGAGTTTAGCATTATAAAAGGTGGGGTTCTCACCTCATTTGGACATGCTAGATTTGATATTGATATTGAGAGCTAGACTTCTGTCTGCTTCAGCACGCCGGTTGTTTAGTCGGTCTGCAGCACTGTTTAGTGCAACCGAGTGTCTCCGGTCGGAGATCTCACCCTTAGCCTCGGGGGACTTCGAGTGCCTGCCCTGGTAAGGTTATTTTCTGGTATCACCCTTAGCTTCGGGGGACTTCGAGTGCCTGCCCTAGTAAGGTTATTTTCTGAGCTTCATCTTTCGTCAGCAAGGGCAGCGGTGCGCAAAGAAAACCGGTGCGTATTTAGAGAGGAGGAAGCTCCCCCCGGTGACCGCGGCGGCATCTTAGTAAGGGGGTGGACGATGTTTCAGGGAGGAAGGACGCAGCTCGCATCTCGGGAGGAAGCACGTCTGTCCGTGGGAAGAAAGGACGTTGCATCGGGCTTAGAGAGAGGACGCCGTTCTTAGAAGAAGGACGGTATCCTAAGGATTACGGTCATAGATCCACTTTGGTGGTTGCGTATTTGAGGAGATAATGCGCATCCACTTCCTAGATCTAAGGAGATAACATCGTATCCAAATTTCTTTGGAGGTTGCGTATCCGAGGAGATATTGCGCATCCAAAGATAGCACCGAAGAGATAACAGATCCGACCTAGGAGGACGCGTATCCGGGAGGGATAGGACGCAGATTCGGATTGGAGGCTTCGCATCCGCATCAGACACAGCAGGGACGCATCCATCGTGGGAGGACGTTGATCTGATGAGCATGATCATGTGAGTGGGCCTTGACAGCGTTTTCCAGCATTCCTAGTCTTGGGAGGCTGATCTATTCATCTGGAGGTCTTGTGACTAGCACTCCATCTGTTTCTGCGCTGTCACTAGCAGAGACAGCGTTTTTATTGGTGAGGGTTTGGAGGACTGATATCAGCCATCTTCTAGTCTTCAGTTTGGAGCTCCATTGCATTCCAGCAGCAGCTCTTCTTCAGCCAGCTAGGACGCTGTCCTTATTTGTAGCCATTATCTGTTCTGAGAGGGTCTCCACTTGCCTAGGGCAAGGATAGGTGCACTCATTCTGATTATCTTGTACTCATATCTATGTGATCTGAGATTAATAAAATGGCTTAGTCTTCTGGCATTCTATGTGTACTTGATCTATTATCTGGTTCCAGCATTTGTTTATGTATATCTGTCTGGCATATTTCTGTGTATTACTGGTTATTTCCCTTTGGGGATATTACAGTGGTATCAGAGCATAGATCTGGCTCAGCCTGTGGTGCTAGCAGTCTATGACGCCCGAGGATAACCCTTACATCTATCGGAAGGAACGCAAAGAAGCTGAGGATAGGTGGAAGTTTCCTTTCGGAGGGAGTGAGTCTGATCAGGAGCCACCTGAGACAGATTCAGAGGCAGAGTAGCCTGAGAAGGGCCCAGAACAGCGTAATCCAATGGCAGATGATGATGTGAGGTTTAAAGAGGCGGTCCTCCGTCACATACAGGAGACGTCACAAAGGCTCTCAGCCATAGAGATCAGTCAGAGAGAACCCCCTAGAATTCTTCAGGTCGGAGAAGGATCGGGCATGTCTCGCCACATACCAGATGCTATTCCCATTGTGACAGCTCAGCGATCCACTATGCCCACATTCTCGCCAGAAGACACAGGGACAGTAATGCGGGGAGGTGCACAGAGGGACAATCCAGCACCCACGCGACACACCATGCCTACTTTCCTGGTAGAGGACGAGGGGTCGACAGCACCGAGAGATGTGAGTCCAGCTCAATGGGCAGCCGTTTTTGCAGAGTGGCAGGGCTTAGGCCAGGCATTTATGGATACTCTCCCCTTTGAGCGCTATCTCCAGTATCGATGCGGCATCAAACCCCCTGAGCATGAGCAGCACCAGCATAAGGGGCGCGGATACCACCGTGATGACCACCGTGCGGCTAGTAGATTCCATTTGCCTATGTTTGATGGTTCATCAAAGACTACGGCAAAGTCCTGGGTGGAGAAGCTGGACATCTATTTCCAGCTTAATCAGATGCCGGAGACGGAGGCCATTAAGATGGCTACATTGCATTTAGAGGGTGAGGCTCAGGATTGGTGGTTTCATGGATTGGCGACACTTGGGCATTCCACAGTGACTACATATGCCGAGTTTACCAGGAGGGTGGTAGAGCGTTTTGACAGGAGGGATCCGGAGCAGCATTTTGTTGAGCTGACCAAGCTCAAACAGACTGGGAGTGCCGAAGCATACATCTCGGATTTCTTGAGGGTTTCAGTGATGGTACCTGACTTATCGACAGCTCGGATGGTCTATATGTTTGTGGAGGGGTTGTCAGAGCCACTTCGTGGCCTAGTACGGTCAAACAGACCGGCTACACTGCAGGATGCTATCAGTAGGACTCGAGACTTCCAGGATGTCTTGCCCAGGACCCGTCCACCTTATCCCCAGAGACAGGCTTTCCAGCCTAAGGGTAAGGACACGAGGGCTCCGCCTCCCAAGGCGAATCCAGGACGAGGACAGATGGATGATGAGGCCAGGAGAGAGCTGAGGCGGAAGCGATTATGCTTCACTTGCCAGGAGCCGTGGGCACCAGGACACAAATGTGCGGCAGGGAAGGCACATTTCATAGAGGTCTTCTCCGAGAGCAGCGGGGAAGAGGATGAGGAGGAGGATGATGAGGAGGCAGGAGGATGTTATGCAGCGCAGAGTACCTTACCACCTCCACCACCCGATGCAGGTGGGGCATCATTCGCACCTACTGGGGGAGCTCTAGCAGCATTGCGAGGAGTCCCCAAGTATTTGACATTGCGCGTACGGGGGACAGTGCGCGGACAGCGGGTTTCGGTCTTAGTCGATAGTGGGGCCACCCACAACTTCATTGATGCCCAGATGGTTGAGCGGAGAGGCATACCGACGGAGGGCTTTGATGGGTTTTCCGTTTTGGTACCAGGAGATCAGACCATGGCATGTGCTCGATATGTACCAGAATTATCAGTGACGATGGGCACCTATACATTGACCGATCACTTCTTTGTGGTGGACATTCCGGACACCAATGTGATATTGGGGGTTCAGTGGCTTATTACTCTGGGGAAGGTCACAACGGACTGGAAGGCCTTAGAGATGGAGTGGGATGATCCCAAGACGGGGAAGCATGAGAAGATACGAGGGCAGAACACATATCCACCCCAGACAGTATCGGCACACAGCATGGAGGCAACTTTCCGCAAGGGAGATATAGAGTGGGCAGTAGAGTTGCGGGCTTCAGAGGCAGTAGATACAGGGCGGACAGTGCACCCTGATCTACAGTCTATTCTCGACAGATATGCAGTAGTTTTTGGGGACATCCCGCCAGGACAGCCACCGGATCGGGGGTTCGAGCACACGATCGAGCTTGAGCAGGGGATACAGGCTGTGATCACCACACCATATAGGCATCCCAAGGCCTATCGGGATGAGATAGAGCGGGCCATTCAGGAGTTGCTGGCCCTGGGTCACATTCGACCCAGCACCAGTCCTTTTGCTTATTCAGTAGTGCTGGTGAAGAAGAAGGACGGCACATTACGCATGTGCATTGATTACAGGGCTCTGAACAAGAAGACCCTGAAGAACAGGTACCCCATTCCCAGGATCGACGAGCTGATGGATGAGTTGAGAGGAGCACGGTTCTTCTCAAAGATTGATTTGAGATCCGGGTACCATCAGATACGCATGAGGGACCAGGACATTCCCAAGACTGCTTTCAGGTGTCATTATGGGCACTTTGAGTTTCTGGTCATGCCATTTGGGTTGACCAATGCACCTGCTACTTTCCAGTCTTGTATGAACCACATCTTCAGGGATCATCTAAGGAAGTTTGTGTTGGTTTTCTTTGATGATATCCTTATATACAGCAGGACTTGGGAGGAGCATCTCCAGCACATTGAGACGGTCTTACACATTTTGGAGGAGCAGCAGTTCTTTGCCAAGCTCTCCAAGTGTGAGTTTGGGTTGACGGAGATGCTGTATCTGGGACACATTATAGGAGTGGACGGGGTGAGAGTCCACGAGGAGAAGATCAGGGCTATCAGGGGCTGGCCAGAGCCACGGAATGTAACAGAACTTCGAGGGTTTATTGGTATCTGCACCTACTACAGGAAGTTCGTCAAGGGCTTCTCTCAGCTTGCTGCACCCCTCACGGAGTTGACGAGGAAGGGGGCATTCAGTTGGTCGGATACAGCACAGCGAGCTTTTGACAAGCTCAAGGATGTGATGAGCAGTTGTCCCGTGTTAGCATTGCCAGATTTTACGCAGCCCTTTGTCCTAGAGTGCGATGCATCAGGAGAGGGGATTGGTGCAGTTTTGATGCAAGAGGGTCATCCGATTGCATTCGAGAGCCGGAAGCTCCTTCCACATGAGAGGCTATATCCCATATATGACAAGGAGATGCTGACCATCATGCATGCATTGGCCAAATTCCGACAGTACCTGGTAGGTGGCAGATTCAGGGTGAGGACAGATCATAACAGCCTGAGGTACTTTCTGGAGCAGAAGCAGTTGCAGGAGAGGCAGCAGAAGTGGATCAGCAAGATCCAGGCTTACGACTTCGACATAGAGTATGTCAAGGGGAAGAATAACGTGGTAGCGGATGCCCTTTCCCGTAGACCGGCCACGTTGTCACTCATGAGCTTGGACGCTGACTGGAAGGCTCGACTACTGGTTGAGTACTCCAAAGATAGATTTGCATGCGAGGTTCTGGATGGGCAGGTAGCGGATAGCAGATACAGGGTGGCCGATGAGGTCATCTATTACAGGGACATGATCTTCTTGACTGAGGGATCTCAGCTCAAGGAGAAGATACTCTAGGCTTCACATGATTCACCATTGGCGGGCCATCAGGGGTTCACCAAGACGTACAGGGCCATCCGGGAGAGATTTGCATGGAAGGGCCTCAAGGAGGACGTACTCTAGCATGTCAGGGAGTGCGAGGTTTGCCAGCGGAACAAGGGAGAGATGAGTCATCCTGCGGGGTTGTTGCAGCCTCTTCCCATCCCGGAGGGGAAGTGGGAGAGTATTTCGATGGACTTCATCACGGGGTTGCCCACGGTGCAGGGCAAGGACTGCATCTTCGTAGTGGTTGACAGGCTGACGAAGTATGCTCACTTTTTCGCCATTTCCGCACACCACACAGCGGCACAGGTGGCCGAGCTGTTTTTCAGGGAGGTTTTCAGGTTGCATGGTCTACCCAAGACCATTGTCAGCGACAGGGACAGCCGTTTTATGGGTGGATTCTGGCAGGAGCTCTTTCGACTAGTGGGGATAGAATTGACACCGAGCACTAGTTATCATCCACAGACGGACGGGCAGACGGAGATAGTTAACAAGTGGCTGGAGGGCTACTTGCGTAACTACGTCAGTGGGCAGCAGAGAGCATGGCTGAAATGGCTACATTTGGGCGAGTACTGCTACAACACAACCCACCATATGTCCATCGGTATGACACCTTTCTACGCTTTGTATGGATATCATTCCCTATCTTTTGTGGATATGATGTTTGGTGTTAGCAGGGCTCCGCGAGCCAAGTTATGGATCCAAGAGAGCCAAGACATCCTCCGGGCTCTCAAGGACAACATAGCCACAGCACAGAATCAGCAGAAGTTGTATGCTAATAAGGGTCGGGTGGAGAGACACTTTGAGGTAGGGGACCTGGTCTACCTACGGCTACAGCCATACCGACAGTCTTCGCTCAAGCATAAGGGGGCGGAGAAGCTAAAGCCTCGTTTTTATGGACCATACAGGGTGATACGCAGGATCGGGCAGGTTGCGTATGAGTTGGAGCTGCCCCAAGGCAGCCGGATTCATAACATCTTTCATGTATCATGCCTGAAGAAGGCACTGGGCCAGCATGTGAGGGTCACCGAAGAGCTACCGCCTACAGATGATGAGGGGCATCTGGTGTTACAGCCGGAGGCTATTATTGACACTAGGGAGAGACAGCTGCGGAGCAGAAAGATCAGAGAATTCCTGGTGAGATGGAAGAATTTGCCGGATGAGGATGCCACTTGGGAGGATGAGAGGATCTTACAGCATCCATCACTTCAGTTGCTTGAGGACAAGCAACGTTTTGCCGGGGGAGACTGTAATATTCCCAATTAGCTTTGCTAATTGGAATATTTCATTTTTGTTTAATTTTGCTGCTTTAGTTAGAAATAATAAATAAAGTGAGAAATAAGAGGGGTCACCTCACTTTAGTCACCTCACTTTATAAATAAAGTGTTTTTCCTAGCTGATTGACGTTATAACTTAGAGAGGGGGCCTTGGGGGTCCACATGAGTATGATGGGGAGGCATCAGGCTGACCCAAGGTTAACTGCGCAGGCCAAGGAGAGTGAAGGACACAGTTAAGGTTTTGGAGGGAGTTTAGCATTATAAAAGGTGGGGTTCTCACCTCATTTGGACATGCTTGATTTGATATTGAGAGCTAGACTTCTGTCTGCTTCAGCACGCCGGTTGTTTAGTCGGTCTGCAGCACTGTTTAGTGTAACCGAGTGTCTCCGGTCGGAGATCTCACCCTTAGCCTCGGGGGACTTCGAGTGCCTGCCCTGGTAAGGTTATTTCTGGTTTCACCCTTAGCTTCGGGGGACTTCGAGTGCCTGCCCTAGTAAGGTTATTTTCTGAGTAACATCCTTCAGTTTAAGTGGGAATTGGTAGTAGTTTCAGGTGGAGATTTGGAGAGGAAGAAGCCCTTCTTGTGGCTGCGCAGATCTAGAAGGTAGAACGCTGTTTCAGGGGGAGGAAGGACGCAGTTCAGATCTGAGAAGAAGGACGCTGTTCCAGGGGAAGAAAGGACGCAGATCAGGCTTAGAGAGAGGACGCTGTTCCAGGAGACAGAAGGACGCAGATCTGAAGACACATTGACAGATCCAGACTTGGAGATTGCAGATCTGAGGAGATATTTGCAGATCTAGTTCTGTAGGGTGCAGATCTGGAGAGATAACATCAGATCCAGCCTTGGAGGTTGCAGATCTGAGGAGATATTGGCAGATCCAGCATAGATCCGAAGAGATAACAGCAGATCTGACCTCGGAGGACGCAGATCTGGAGGGATAGGACGCAGATCTGGATTGGAGGCTTCAGATCCAGTAGATCTGAGCATATAGGACGCAGATCCATCAGGGAGGACGCTGATCTGATGAGCATGATCATGTGAGTGGGCCTTGACAGCGTTTTCCAGCATTCTAGTCTTGAGAGGCTGATCTATTCATCTGGAGGTTTTGTGACCAGCACTCCATCTGTTTCTGCGCTGTCACTAGCAGAGACAGCGTTTTTATTGGTGAGGGTTTGGAGGATTGAGATCAGCCATCTTCCAGTCTTCAGTTGCAGCTCCATTGCATTCCAGCAGCAGCTCTTCTTCAGCCAGCTAGGACGCTGTCCTTATTTGCAGCCATTATCAGATCTGAGAGGGTCTCCACTTGCCCCGGGCAAGGATAGGTGCACTCATTCGGATTATCTTGTACTCCTATCTATGTGTTCTGAGATTAATAAGATGGCTTAGTATTCTGGCATTCTATGTGTACTTGATCTATTATCTGGTTCCAGCATTTGTTTATGTATATCTGTCTGGCATATTTCTGTGTATTACTGGTTATTTCCCTTTGGGGATATTACAGTCTATCTATGTCACTGACATACAGGGGGAACATATCAACAAGCCTCAGCTTGTGTTAGAAGTCCTTTCAGCCACTACCTGTTATTCTGTGAGTAGCTCCTTCAAACAGCCTTCTAAGACTGCAGCTTACAAAAAAACAAGGGATCCAATCTACCTTGGTTTATCCTGCACTTCAGGCATTGCACCTTGAGTTGCTTCCAGATCTGCCCATTTCTGGTTATTTCAGCAGACTGCTCCTAGGGCTATAAAAAATTTTGACCACTACATAGAATTTCCCGAAGGACTTCAGCAGTCAACCCTTAAAACTTCCAGCTTCAACATGGGTGTCTGTCTATGTCACTGTCATGATGACAGTGACATAGAATCACAGATTTAGAACTATCACATTCATCACTGCTAGCTGAATCACTGATCTGGCCAAGACTCTTTCAAGGGTCACTGCCACTAGGTTGAGTTCAGTTACAACCATTGTTACGGGTCAGCAGTGTCAGTATCATAATACTCCCAGATGAGGTACTTTACTGCTCCTGAATGAAGAGATTTATACAGAAAATTGTGTCATAATTATCGAGATGCTGTGGTTGCTTTTGCACAAGTATCATATTGCACCTCTGGGGATTCCAGCACAGACCCCGTTGTATCAATAACAATTTGCCCATTCACATAATGTCGTCAGCACACTGGCATGTAAATGTCTGCACCACCAACAACTTCAGTTTTTCTTTCTCCTGTTTTACGAAATGTAAATGATGCGGCCTTACCACACATTTCAATTTAACCACAGAATCGGCTATAGGTATCAACTCAAGAGCTGATCCAAAGCTCTTCCTTAAATAATCCCCATCAAGGCCAGCAACAATAACAGTTTTCCCATCTTTATCAGCTGCTACCTGACAAAAACTATACAGGTCTTTGAAGAACAGTGCTTCATCAATGCCAATCACATCTACCTGCTTGTAAGATGCAAGATCTGCAACAGCCCAGCAAGGCATTTTTGCACCATCATGAGACACAACTGAGTTCAGCCCATATCTTGTATCCTTGTCAGATTTCACAAGCACCACTTCTTCTGCCCATTTGAATCTCTGCTCGCATTTTACGAATAAGGGCAGTCGTCTTGCCCGCGAACATAGACCCCAAGATAAGATGAATTTCTCCACTTGCGTAGACACCCAAGTCGTCCATGGCTATGGGCTGATGTTGCAGCTTCTTTCCAAACACTAAGCCGGCCGATTTTCGGGCCTCTTCCTCAAATGCCCATGAAATATGCCCAGCCTTGCTTCATCAACCTCGGCCTCCTGTCTATGGTTCTCGACCCATCAAACTAGAGAATAGGGTACGACCTAACTGAGGTAGCCTTCCAAGTGCAGCGGCTTACCAACAGCAGTATACGCTGTTATTCCTCACATCCACGGTACTTCCATGCACGCTGCATAGGAATCAGACCACCAATCTTCACTGTGGAAACTGCCCACGAGTGTAGGGCATCTAATCTTCAGATCTGCCCCTCCTCCTTGATTTCCACAGGCTGCCCAATCCAATCAAAAACTGATCCTTTAAACTAGGATCCAATACATGCAAACATTCATTAAAACACGTACCTCTGTCGACTGTTTGAAAACTGCTCCACCGCTTGAAACTAGGGCACCATGACAGTCCCCTTTTCAGCCCTTATCTCTGCCCAGAATTGCCCCTAAAGACTGCGGTTGTCCTTTAGGGAAGGGATCTCCCTCCACGCTGTAATGTATGGGCAGTTTCGGACCCTAAACATGGACTGTTCTTTCATGTGATGATAGCGGCTCTCTTTCAGCCCTTCAAACAGTCTGCGTTAGCCTATTTTGAGGATGGTCCACCTTCAAAAGGACCCTCAAACAAATCCTCCCTGTCTCGGCCTTCAGACAGCAACTTCGGCCTCCACTTCCTGCACTCAGCAGGATTCCGCACTCCGGTTTTAGCCTACAGCGTTTAATATATTAGTTTCTCGGCCAATTAATCCAGCAATCTCGGATCTGATTTGCCCCTGAAGCATTTCTTCATCCAAGACGGCATGCCCTACAGAATTTTGGCCTTTCTCCTCGCTGTCTTAAGGTGGACTCACTTCCACGCTATCTTAATTAGACTTGCTCACGCTGATTCAAAACTAGGGCATTGTCTTCAACCTCGCTCCGATACCATGTTAATTTCTGAACTTGTTCTATGCCATTTCAGATTAGGGCACAACACTGAAGAAGATAGAACATACTAATAGATCGATAGAAGACAAGCCAAAACAGAGATAGGAAATGGTGACGTTACGGCGATCAGCAGGATGCTTCTACCAGCAAAGTCTTCAATAGGTCATTCAGCCAAGCGTGTCACACATAACCCCAGAACAACCCAAACAAAGAATACGCAGCTCCAACGCCATCAAGAGAGAGAGAATTCCTCCACACCAATGTGTGTCAAATGAACTTCAAGTCTCTCCAATATATAGGAATATTTGGGGGTGTGTGACACGTCCTTTAAGACATTTAAGTCAATATTTTATTCCAGGCCGACCCAGCACATAAGTGGAATAAATTCAAAGTACATGTTCTGCTCATCCGATCGAGATGATCTTTAGATCAATCTTACACCTCTCCGAAAGAGGAATCTAATAAAAATATTGCGATCGTCATCTGAGCAGCACAACCCAGAGTTTGGACCTAGTTGTCCAATTTTAACACCAACTCCTTCCGACAAATCTCTGACACCCTAATCAGCCTCTGTTGTCTCCTGCTCCTGTCTGCATGTTCCTCTACGCAGTCCCGGCGTTGGACTGCGTAAGTCTGCG
>MU968380.1:39396-179309 GCA_034641835.2 Pinus albicaulis | reverse complement strand
CAAACTTTCAATGACAAGTCTGTGAGGTAATTTTCTCTTTTCTTGCCAGATGATTCACTGCATAACCCATAGGTTGGCTTTTGATTGATGTAAATTGTACAAGCTTCATTTCCAAGTATTGGCTCTTTAAGATATTTTGAAATATGTGTTGTTTCCATTCAAAAACTGTCTCAATGCAATACCCATCAGAGTGAGGTGCTAGTCTATGGAATTTTTAGTAATATGGATTAGTAATGATCATTAGTTTCCTTTGAGTCGGTAAAACGTCTGTAAAGACTTTGGGATCCACCGGTCTATTTTTGGTCATTACTTTCACTCATCGGTAAAAGTTCAAGTTAAGCGCCAAAGGATAGTCTGCTAGTTTTTTTGTCAATTTGTATATTGCCATTGAAAAGTACGAGAGATATTTGATTACACTTTTGTAACCCTTTATGGTTTTGGAGGCTGAGAAATGTCTTTTTGATTGGATTTATTTCAACGGTGTCTCTTGACACCACCTTCTGGTTTCTCAGAAATTTCAACCCTGTTCTGATTGCTGGTTATTAAGCATGTTGCTCCCCTTGCAAGGTTGTATAGTTGTTTTTTTTGCCTGTAAATTGCTTGTTACCTATATTTTCCAGGTTTTGACTTGATCAAGGGTTTCAGAGAATCTTCCAAGATAAAGGACGCATGATATTGAAGAGCGACAAAAAGGACATGCTCTCTTGCAAGTGAAAGCATATTCTTTATATTTTATTATCGGATCAGATGTTTTTATTACCTAGTATTTACTATTTATCTTTATAGTTGATTGTGTTTGATACCTTCTTCTACCTTGGTTGGTTTGTATTCCAACTTTGAGAACAAATTCATGACTAGTTTTAGGCCGGATTTATTAAGCATGTTGCTCCCCTTGCAAGGTTGTCTAATTTGTTGTTATGCTGTAAATTGCTTGTTACCTATATTTTCCAGGTTTTGACTTGATCAAGGGTTTTGAAGAATCTTCCAAGATAAAGAAATACCTTCTTCTACCTTGGTTGGTTTGTATTCCAACTTTGAGGAACAAATTTAAAGTTAGTTTTAACATTATTTGAATATTTGTGGGATATTGGTCAATGGGTTAGCTTTGAATTTGATGTAATTGACTTGAGTTTTATTCCTTGCCACAAGTAAATTTGCCACAAGTAAATTGACTTGAGTTTTATTCCTTGTCACAAGTAAAAATTGACTTGAGTTTTATTCCTTGTCACAAGAAAACAAACTAAGCACCATCAGTTTACAGTTACACTTCCGTACTTTTAAATATTTATTCCATGTTTAAAAGTATCAACAGTGAATTTACAAACTATCCGTGAATTTACAATCTGTTAATTTGGTCCACTGCATAACATTCTGATTGGATTTATTTGAACGGTGTCTCTTGACACCACCTTCTGGTTTCTCAGAAATTTCAACCCTGTTCCCATTGCTAGCATGTTGCTCCCCTTGCAAGGATGTATAGCTATTTGTTATGCCTGTAAATTGCTTATTACCTATATTTTCCAGGTTTTGACTTGATGAAGGGTTTCAGAGAATCTTCCAAGATAAAGGACGCATGATATTGAAGAGCAGCAAAAAGAACATACTCTCTTTCACCAAAGTGAGAAACTTATATTCTTTATGAACTGTTCATCAGATCAGATGTTTGTGTACCTAGTATTTACTATTTATCTTTATAGTTGGTTTGTATTCCAACTTTGACAACAAATTTACAGCTAGTTTTAGCTGGTCATATAGCTGTTTGTTATGCCTGTAAATTGCTTGTTACCTATATTTTCCAGGTTTTGACGGGTTTCAGAGAATCTTCCAACATAAAGAAATACCTTCTTCTACCTTGGTTCGTTTGTATTCCAACTTTGAGAACAAATTTACAGCAGGGTTTTTTGTATTTGTTTACAGCACTAAAGGCAGGGACTAGCTGCCTTTAGCAGCAATCCTTGTTTTAGTAGTTTTAATAATGGTTATGGGAAAGAAGCTGGACCTTTCGTATCGATGGGTGACTCCACGGAATTAAGATTGACGTTTGAAGGCCAGTTAGGATAAGATTATGATATTTATTTATTTATTTCATTTTGGAGGACAAAATTGTTTCTGAAAACTATAACTCTAGTAAGTTGTAAGTTTAGTTATGTTAATTATTTTTAATTAATCTCCTCCATTTTTATATAATGGACTTTTGAACCTCGTGAATAATACATATACTTTTGTTTCCCACTAAATTTTTATTTTTAGTCCTTGCCGCAGGCACGACGGGGACTATTGTAATTGAAATGGAGAGCTTAGCATTATTTTTAGCTGCTTAAAATTTTAACTACTCGCGAATAACCGAAGTTTTAGTTTTTATATTTTGAATATATTTTTCGCGATCCAATAAAACATTTTACCGTCTTATTTGGCCTCATATCGAGGCGATAAGATATATTTCATAGATTATAATCATCAATATCCCTTAAATAAGAAATAAGATAGAGTAATGCTATGTTAGAGTACTGCTAATATTAATCATCAAACATTTAATGTTTACAAATATATCACTTTTCAGTCAATTACTTATAGAATGTAGCCCAAACTGCACAACCGAAGATGGGCATATGGAATAGATTACACGTTGTTCATTGCATGATTGATTACACGTGGCTAGTCAATTTCCTGAAACATGTCCTTATCCTGCCACATTTCTTCTTTTATCTTAACCTATTTCATTTTCTCTGCTATGTGCTGAAGGCATAATTCTTCATTTTCTCTGCTATATGCTGAAGACATAACTCTACAGCTCCTTGCTGAAGACATAATTCTTCATTTTCTCCGCTATGTGCTAAAGACATAATTCTTCAATAATTCCTCTATTGCAATTCTCCATGTGGAACACGAAAAATTAAAACTTTGAATTCCTGGCAATTCTTTAGTAGTAGCCTGCCAGAGTCTTTGAATTCTGTAATAGCAGCCTACATGTTTCATTTTCTCTGCTATGTGCAGAGACACATAATTCTTCAGCTCATTTTCTATGTTATGTGCAGAGAAATAATTCCTCTTTTGCAATTCTCCATGTAGAACAAGAAAACCTTGAATTCTTGGCAAATTCTATAGTAGCATCCTACCAGGGGGAGTCTTTAAATTCCTGGCGAATTCTGTAGTAGCAGCCTTAATTCTTTCGGATGGAAGGCAGTAGCTGATGATTTCTCTATAGTAGCAACCTGAATTATTTCGGATGGAAGGCAGTAGCTGATGATTTCGTATCATGCCAATATCTGGACATGAACAGGCTTTGGCTTGTTTAAATATGTATCTGGTTTATGTATTGTTTTTTAATATAACAACGTTTTTTTCAAAAAAAAATTCTTTCTTAAAATGCCTGAATTGAATTTTGCAGTAGCAGCCTAAATTCCTGGCGAATTCTGTAGTAGTAGCCTGCCATGAGAATAGGTATAGTATAGTTCGGTTGGACGTCATGCCTGGACTCTTTCTTTTTATATCTCCTTGTTTGAAGGTCCTGTGCGGGTCCCCTTCGTAGAGCTCTACTTATAAATGAGAACCTTACCTGAGCTAGCTGGCTAGATTGATTGATTCCGGGCTTGTGCTCTATATTTCTTTGTATCTGGATATGCTAACTATTTTTATTTCTTTTCCTCTGTCCCTATCTTTGTGCCTGGATATGCAGTTAGTGATGTTGGTGGTGCTTCTGTTGGGTCAACAAGAAAAGCTCAGACTGCTAGTTCACATGATACTGGTACTGCTGCTGGTGGAGAATATGAAACAATATTCTGCTGCTAGTACTGTTGCTGGTGGACGATCTGAAACAGTCTCCTGATGCTGAGAATAAACTGTAAGGTATTCATCACCTATGAACCTGCCAGAGACTTTGAGCCAAATCTTTTTTAACGAGTCTTTTATTCTTGTTCTATCAAGTTCGTCTAGATAAATAAATCAAATTATCCAAGTATCAATCCTCAACATGGAGGAGATAGTCAATGCTTGAGGGTGTAAGAGCTAAGTACCGTGGGGGAATTTATGGAACTTCCTGACTAAGTGGCTTCACGATCTTATTTTTATTTCGAGGGTTCTCACTATGCTACAAAAAGCTGGCACGAGTAGGTAGCATCCAAACTGCTTGCCTCATGAACAACCTTTCATTGGGGGTTACACGCTTGCCTTCTGACTTGCCTTCATATTGGAAGCCTTATTTTTAGCTGCTTAAACTTATAACTACCCGCGAATAACCAGCATTTTCAAAGACGTTAAAATGTTCCAAATATATTCTTTCCATTGCAGTTCTTTAGAGTATTCCTCTTCTTTCCAGTTACAAACCCAGAAACAGAAAAATTTCCATTATAGTTCTTTAGACTATTACTCTTCTTTCCAGCTACAAACCCATAAACAGAAAAATAAAAGGGAAAAGCAAAATTTTATTTCAATTTTCAGTTCTTTCCATTTCTTTATAGTTACGATTTTCCAATTAGAAGCTTGAAAACTGAAAACAAAAAGGCAACACAAAATTTAACTGTAGCTATTAAACCGATCGACTTCCAGAACTCATCCAAACAAAAGTTTCGAGTTTGCCTACTTCAAATTTCACGGTGCGGTTTGAATTTTTATGGGAACCTCTAAACTGCTTTAAGCCCGAATTAATGAAATTTTGCATTAGCGAAAATGTGACATCTTTTAGTTGGGAATTTACCTGGTTTGGTAGCTATGCTCGCAAGCACTGCTTAAGACTAGTCCAACTTCATCGTATTTCTTCGTTGTTCATCGAAATTCTTGGATGATAATAGGGTAGTTGAACCCTCATCGTACTTCTTGGCAGATAATAGGGTATCGAAGCGCCAGTGGGTTTCAACGCCCAACACGAAGAACCCCAACTCATAACTGAAGCTCAAGCCGGGCGGAAAAACAATCTTTGGCAGCAATGACAAGGCAGGATCAATTGAAATTCCCGTTCAGAAATGCCTTTTTCATATTCCAAACTTCGGACGAAACCTTTGCAGGCGTAGAAGATGCTTGCTTGCTCGTGATTAGGATGCCATAGCCATAAGCGGATGGAAGCTCAGGAGCTCACAGCGAAGGCAGGGTTGCTTACAATGAACGTGATAATGGAAATGCTGGTGCCGATACCTCGACATGGCAATGATGGATTTAAAGGACACTGATTCCTCGACAAAACAATAATAATAAAATTATGTAATAAACACAGTTTTCGATTGTCATGTGTCCATTGTTGTTACATGCATGAAGCTACGTGGATGTATGGTTTTGGTAGGCTCGTGTATTTTATAATACGTTAGCTGTATACAAAATACCGTCTTAGAGTATGGTCTAATCTGAATTGAAATTCCTTTTTCTAGTTGACTTGAAGCACCTTGAGTTATACTTTTTTTAGCCTGGCTTACTACTTTGGGTCAGTCAATATCTCCAATTTTGAGAAATATTGCGTTGCCAAAATGCCAATATTCATGGGTTTGTCTTGTTTCAATCCGTTATTTTTTGGCATTCTTGATGGAATGTATGATTGCGTTGAATATGGAGTAAATTTGGAGCTATTTCGAGATTTAATGCTAGGATTGGAGTGCCGAATCTTGGTTATTTTATCTGCCAGTGAATGAAATCAACTTTCAAATGGTGTTGCAGACCTTACGCATACCACAAAAGGATTTTTTAACCATTTTCTAATTTAATTCAAAGTTATATTTGCATCGTCATTTAATTTCAATTGATTTTGTGCATCCTGTTTGGTTTTTAATGGAATTATCATTACGTTTGTGAACAAGATTAAATCATAGCAGAGGAGACAGAGGATTGTTTTTTTTTTAACATGGATCATTCAACCTCTAATTAGCAATCAAATCTCCTTCAAAATTGGAGAGCAAAATTCTCCTGATTTGGTCTGGACTGCATTCCTAGCGCACAATAGGGAGACATTTCAAGCTTTCAATTTCGAGTTTTACTACCCTGTATTAGCATGCAAATATGCATCACTATCTCTCTTACCAGTTTTGTATCGATTTTCACTTGAATTGAATTAAGACAAATAGATTTTCATATCATATCTATGCTATTATTGGAAATTATATGAAATTATAATAAGAGAAGGCAAGCGATGTATCATTATATAAAGCAATTGTAAATATTTAGAGGGGCTCTCGGTCAAGTTATGGTTTCATAATATTTGGAAAAGTCCCATACTAGGTTATTTAGCGCTTGTTATTTTTACTTACTTACCTTTTAATATGTTTTGAAATAATATGTACTTATAGCTTTTAACAAGAAAAAACTAATGGAAGCAAGAAAAAACGATGGCATCTGCAATTCCAGTAAGCGTAAACATATAAATGAAACCGGGTTTTCCTTCTTTTTTTTTCCTTTTGACTCAGTGGCAGGGACTTGCTGCTTCGCAGCCTCCCTTGTTATTTTTGTGAATGAATTAATGCCATTTTTCTAGGTTTCAGTTCCTGTTTTTCATATGTGTGTAGTCAGATCTGAATGAGTTTAGCTTGGGGCCAAGCTTTTTTGCCCCTCAGATAGTTTTAAACGTTAGCCAAGTATCCACCCTTAGCCATTGGCATATAAATTCATCGTTATTTATTTCTAAAGGGCGAAATACATCATTATTTATTTCCTAAAAAGCCGAACTTCCAGTGCAGATAAATTCATTCAACCTGATTTATCATTCTTCTCTCGCTGCCCTTTACCGCGCCTGGTTACCTGTCAATCTTGCCCAGGCACAAAGGGACTTGTTTAGTGAACATAACTCTGAGCAAATCAAACCATTACTTTTAAATTTCACATTATTTTAGGTTAACTTTATTGAATTTTTTTATAATTATAATTATATCAAGTTTTATAAAAAAAATAAGTTTGAAATTAGATTCATAGGGTTTATTTTTCTTTTCAACCTTTAGGTCCTAAATATTATTAAACCATCCATTTCAAATTTTTATTTTATGCTAATTTTATTATATATATATAATTATTCAAAATAAACTGCACTAATTTCATTAAATTATTTATTTGAATTAAAAATGTTGAAATAAATATATATTTTATATTACTTTAAAAAAAAATATAATTTGAAATTCATTGTTTATTTGATAGAAATATATTTTGTAAATAATATGTATTTTTTATAAAATAACAAATAAATAAATAATTAGAAAAATTTTAAGTTTACTAAAATTAAAATCTACCAAAAGCAAATAATGTAATGATTATTACATTATTTTATATTGTAGATAATTTCACATATAATTTCATAATATTATTTTGAGTGATAAGGTGAGAATTCAGTTTTCACAATTTAATTTATACATTGAAAAAAATGTAAAATTCAGATTTAAAAATTTCAAAGAAAGATGTTTTTTTTTTTTTTTTTTTTTAATACTTCTAGTATTAGATTAGTTGTATGTCTTTGTTTTTAACATGGAATTGTTAGCCATATTTAAAAACTGGTATTAGATTAGTTGTATGTCTTTGTTTTTTTGAGATGGAATTGTTAGCCATATTTAAAAAAGAAAAAATTCAATATTTTCAAAAATAAAATATTTTAATGTTCGTCTAGATAACTTAATTTTATATCAAATTTCTATTATATGTTGAAAGATAAACTTTCTTTCGAGTTAATAATTTCTGAGTTCATAGTTTTTGTCTTCATTCTAATATAAGGGAGACTTGGGCCCTAAATAAAATATCTCAAGATCTAAATTCATTTAAATATTTCAATTCAAATGTTTGAAGATGTAGAGATTTGCAAGAGAGGTCAACATGTCTATGTTTGTATTTATTCGAAGGAGATTCACTTTAATAATATAGGTTGTAGTAAAAGATGGCAATATAAACATAATGGGATGACATATATTAGAATTATTTTATCTTCTCAATATAATCAACTAACAAATCTCCTCTATGAAATACATTTTCAGTCAAGTCTTCAACAATTTCTTTGTTTGCCAAATCTAGGAAATTGCATGGCATGCCCCACTAAATGTAGAAGTTATTAAATGCTAACACTATAGATCCATCTTAACCAAGAATCTAGCATGCATGGAGAGGGATCAAATCTAAAAATCTCTTTTAGAATGCAAAAACTAAAGAAGGAATTCATGATTAAAGGGGTGTATTAAAGGTTGGCCAACAAGCTAGTTTTCTTTGAAAGAGAGTCAACTAACTGGTGGAATTCTTGGTGAATATGTAACATGATTATCTTAGCCAAAAGCATTTTTAAATGGGGAACTTAGTATTGCTATGGTTGAAGAACTAAACTTTCCATCAAACACTAACACATTAAACTAATTAACAACAACTCTTGAATCATGGATAGATTGAAGCCCTTTATCCATAGCAAAGAAAAAAAGTGTACAAAGGGAAAACAACTTTGGAGTTAGTACCACTCTCCGCTCCTAATTTCAACAAGAAAGAATGATCCTTCGAAATGTGTAGAAAAGTATTTTCCCCACAAAGAGGAGTCCACTGGCATGCACTAATATGTAAATTTTCATGAAGATTTAAATAGAAGAATTCATCATAACATATCTAATAAAATACCAAAATAATTACTCTAACTCTCTTTAAATTTGACATTCTTTATTTACTATTTCATGCTTAAATGAATAAGCATGAAATAGTAAATAAAGAATGTGCCCTTAACTTATCTCTCTCTGTCTCCATATCTATCTCTCTTCCTACCTCCCTCTCTTTGTCTCTCTCTTATTCCCTCTCACCCCCTCCATCTATATATCTATATCTATCTCTCTCTCTCATTCTTTATCTCTCTATATAAGCTCAAAAGCATACTCTCTCTCTCTCTCTCTCCTTATCTATCTATCTATATATCTCTCCCTCTTCCTCTCCATCTCTATCTCTTCCCCTTCTCTCTCACTCTCTCTCCATATCTATCTATCTAACTCTCTCTCTCTCTCTCCTTCCCTCTTCGAACTTGAGCGGCACTTAAAATTTATAAACAATATCTTTCAATCATGAGATGGGCTTAACATATTAAGTTACAATACATCTGTAAATATTTTCATTTCATCTTAAATTTGTAACTTAAAATTGCATGTAAAATACTTAATCCAATATCGAATAAAAAATACATGTACACATCAAGGATTGATAAAAGAGTCCACCCCCACCACTGGGCCATGTCTCCGGATTTGCCTCTAACAGGCCGAATCAATTTTATTTTATTTTTAAAATGAGGAAGATGTACATATCAACAATACCTCTGAAATATCTATGGAGCTCTCCAAGTTCTCCACAAAATGAAGCTTTCCAATAGCTTCTCAAAATGACTCTCTGGAGCTCTCCAAAACTCTCATAAACTCTCATGTTTTACAAAGTACATAAGATGGCTTTATATAGTTCTCAATATTCCAAAACAAAGGAGGAAATATCTCCTTATATCCCCTACTTCAAGGAGAAACTAGCTCTCTTATCCCTTAAAATATGCCCATGAGATATATGTAGAGGAGATCTCTCTAATCCTACTATCAAGGGCCTTATAAAAAACCATAGGAATGAGAGTAATCCCATAAGACTCTTAACTTCAACATAGATTTAGAAATTGAACTTTGAAGAAATCCTCTCATAATTTCAAATTCTATTTTACAAAATAAAAAATTAAAACACGAGCACATATACAATAAATTGAAAATAACCTCAACCTAGGCTTCAAATTAGTTTGTCTTCACCATGGTGCTCACTGGAAAAAGTGTCTAGATCCTCCTGGATCTCTCTCTCTCTCTCTCTCTCTCTCTCTCTCTCCATATCTCTCTCTCTTCCTCCCTCCTCTCTTTGCCTCTCTCTTCTTCCCTCTCTCCCCCCTTAATATATATCTTTATTTCCTCTTGTCTCTCCTTCTCACTCCCAAAACATACACACTCTCTCTCCATATATATCTATCTCTCTCTCCCTACCTCTTCCTCTCCCTGTCTCTCCCCCCCTGTCTCTCTCTTCCACTTCTCTCTCCATATCTATCGAATTGCGTTAAAGTATAATTCCACTGGTTCCAGCCTAGCTCGGGAATCCTACTTTACTATAACTAGATATCCACTCTTAGCAATGATATAGTATTTCTTCGGTTATCTCTTTCAACCTTGTACTTCTTCCTCTGTTTACCCTCTCTGGGTCCCAACAGAAAGAAAAGTAGACAAAAAATTCTAAAAGAGACCCCCACCCCTCCCCCGAGATTCACTTATCTCCAAGAGTGAGACCAAGAACCACAACTTCCATAACTAACTGGAAGTTAGGTGATTTGTTTAGAGCTTTTCCCCAAAGTTCCAAGTCTACTTATGTTTCCCTAATTAAATATACACATCATAATATATATTTATTTCTAATATTTATTTAACTTCCAAACCATTAATTATGAAGTTCTCTCTATCAAAATAATGGATAATAGTTCACAGTAAATTTAAAATGACCAACAATTACTAGGAATAACTGGAGATGTTACATCTTCCCGCCCTAGATAGTAACATCATCCTCGATGTTCTATACTTGCTCTTGAAATAGATAAAGGATAAATTTGTCGCATTACACTTTCATCTTCCTAAGTGACCTCTTCCGTACTAAATTTTCGCCATTGGACTTTAACTTGGGTGATATCTTGTTTCTGCAAGATTGTTTCATTCTGATATAAGATACATAGGGGTTGTACCATAAATTCTCCATCTGGTTGTACCTGCATAACACGTAGCACGGGGTTTAGTTTCTTTAATTACCAGGTTAAGATATTTACTTTAACTTTTATACATTTACCTGTATATCCTACCAATTTATAACACGACCGAGGTCGTATATGTATTTCTTTAGTAATGATACATGAAATACGCTATGAACTCGCATATAACTTGGTAATGTAATTTTGTAAGCAATAGGTCCTATTCTTTCCATAATTTGGAAAGGTCCGAAAAATATAAGTGCTAATTTATTGCAACCAACCCATCTCAAGGTGCTTCTTTTGGGTTTCACTTTCACATAAACATGATCCCCCACCTGAAAATCCTTGAAGAATCTCTTCTTATCCGCGTAATATTTTTGTCTATCTTGTGCTCCTTTCAAATTATGTTTTAGTTTCTTTACTTCTTGCTCCATCTCTAAGAGCATATCTAGCCCTAACATCAACCTGCTCTTGGGGTTACCCCAGTTAAAAAGATTCTTGCATCTCCTTCCATATAACACCTCTAAAGGACTCAATTTTAATGACTCATGGTAGTTATTATTATATGAAAATTATACTAAATGGAGGTATGCCTCCCATTTTACTGGTTGTCTCATTACGCAGATACACAACATATCTTTCAACACTTGATTCACCCGCTCTATTTTCCCATCATTCTAGGGATGGTAGGATGTACTGAATTGAACCCGAGTGCCTAATCTAGAGAAGAGAGCCTTCCAAAATGCATATGTAAACTTTGCATCTCTATCAGAAATTATTACCTTCAATATTCCATGTAATCAGAATATTTCTTTCATGAATATATATGCATTATGAACAGTATTGTATGTAAATTTGATAGGGATAAAGTGTGCCACTTTTCTCAGCTTATCTACTACCACCATGATTGAATCATTTTGTTATTTTGTTTTCGGTAACCCAGTTATGAAGTCCAATTTTATAATATCCCATTTCCATTCAGGTATGGGCAAAATGTGAAGTAGATAGGTTGGGTGCTGGTGTTCTGCTTTTACTTGTTGGCATTCTAGGAATTTAGCCAAGTATTCCATAATATCTTGTTGCATTCTGGGCCAAAATATTGTTTTTTTACAACATAAAATAATTTATGATATCCAAGATGAGAAGCATAAGGTTTCCGGTGGAATTCATCCAGTAAAAACCACTTAATTTTTGAATGGTTAGGAACATAAATTCTTCCCTTAAAACTCAACAAACCATTATCGTTTTTCTTTCAAAGCTAGCTAGTTTTCTTTTAGTACCTTGGATTTGTTTACTTTATTGCCACAAAACTTATATTTCGGGTCTTTATTTGCTCCTTCCTTGATTTGCTCTAAAAGGTCAAATTCAACTTGACTAAATGTGACTCTATAAACATGTTTCAATTTTTTGCCTAACACATTAGCCACATGATGGAGAGAGAGAGAGAGAGAAATAAGTTTAGGGGACATTATTTACTATTTCATTATTTTATTTACTATTTAAGCATGAAATAGTAAATAAAGAATGTCAGATTTAAAGAGAATTAGAGTAAATATTTTATTAGATATGTTATGATGAATTCTTCTAGTTAAATCTCCATGAAAATTTACATATTAGAGCATACCAGGGGACTCTTCTTTGTGGGGAAAATACTTTTCTACACATTTCGAAGGATCATTCTTTCTTGTTGAACTTAGGAGCATAGTGTGGTACTAACTCCAAAGTTATTTTCCCTTTGTAAACTTCTTTTCTTGGCTATGGATAAAGGGCTTAATTCTATCCATGATTCAAGAGTCATTGTTAATTGGTTTAATGGGTTAGTGTTTGATGGGAAGTTTAATTCCACGAGTTAGTTGACTCTCTTTCAAAGAAAACTAGCTTGTTGGCCAACCTTTAATACACCCTTTTAATCAAGAATTCATTCTTCACTTTTTGCATTCTAAAAGAGAGTTTTAGATTTGATCCCCCTCAGTGCATGCTAGATGCCTAGTTAATATGGATCTAGATTTGGCAAACAAAGAAATTGTTGAAGACTTGGTTGAAAAAGTATTTCATAAATGTTTTTTAGTTGATTGTATTGAGGAGATTAAATAATTCTAATATATGTCATCTCATTTAAACATGTTTATATTCCCATATTTTACTACAACCTATATTATTAAAGTGAATCTCCTTTGAATAAATACAAACATAGATACGTATTCTCTCATGCAAATCTACGCATCTTCAAACATTTGAATTGAAATATTTAAATCAATTTAGATATTGAAATATTTTATTTAGGGCCCAAGTCTCCTTCATATTAGAACGTAGATAGAAAATTTTAACTAGAAAGAAAGTTTATCTTTCAACATATAATATAAATTTGATATAAAACTAAGTTACCTAGGTGGACATTGAAATCTTTTATTTTTGAAAACATTGAATTTTTTCTTTTTTAAATATGGCTAACAATTCCATGTTCAAAAACAAAGATATACAACTAATCTAATACTAGCTATAAAAAAAAAGCATCTTGCTTTGAAATTTTAAAATCTGAACTTTACATTTTTTTCATTGTATAAATTAAATTTGTGAAAACTGAATTTTCACCTTATCACTGAAAATTAAAATAATTTAATTATATCAAAGGTAATATTAAAAATCATATTTGAAATTATCTACAGTATAAAATAATGTAATCATCATTTCATTATTGCCTTTTGGTGGATTTTAATTTCATTAAACTTAAAAAATTTCTAATTATTTACTTATTTGTTATTTTATAATTTTGTTTTTTTGGTAATTGAGGCTAAACTATATTAATTCGAAAATAAAACATTACATAGGCTATAGACTGAGTTGGTAAGTTGCGCTTAACCAATCCCAACCTTTGTTGCCTTCATAGTTGCGCATGTATGAGGTTGTCTCCTTGGAGGAAACCAGCCTGGAAAAAACATCAAACAGAAGATTACAAAATGTGCCATAGCACCAATGAAAATAAAGGTTATGTGATAATAACTAGCATAACAAAAAACTAAGAAGAGCTGAGCTGCTACGCCGTCATGGGTCTTCTGCATCACCCTCAAAATCTAGATCTTCCTCCACAATGGGGTAGGCGTACTCCTCCGCAATGGCTTCCTCTTCAGTAGTAGGTCAGTACGGAGGCCGAGAAGCAGGAACGTAGAGGATGGGAGAAACCAGGTACTCAAAATTCGAGACTCGCATCCAAGTGCCTTCCAAGTCCATTATCCAGACGTCGGTGTCTTCTCCCTCTACCTCCTGTGCCTGGAGAGGCTCGGTTTTGTAGGGCATGGGGTGTTCCTGGTGCACAATGGTGGATTTCCTTGGTCCGCTTCTGTCTCTCTACATCTCATGAGTGGGGGCATCCTCCTCCTGGTCGTGTGCGGGGCTCTAGTGAGTCTCCATGGCGTGACTTCTGAATAGGAGTGCTCAAAAGACTCCAAGAGATTATCGGGCCCTTGCTGGTAGCATCCAGGGAACACCCCTCTCTGGCCTCTTCTGATTGTTCTTTGGCATAGGGAACACCCCTCTCTCTTGGAAACTGGCAAGGAAAATGGAGCCGAGGTGAGGCACACATTCAGGGGGTGTGCAGTTGGGGGGATTCTGTGCAGCGCAGCTTTGGGGGGAGGCTGCATGATGCAAAGGTATCACAGCATTTAAAAATGATGCAGAGGCTCTGCAACAAATCGTTAAAATGCGCTTGAAAAATAATAGATTACCAGATCTTTGAATACCAAACAATCGATTTTGTAATCTGAGGCTCTACCATTTTCAACTAAATGCTGTCATCAAACCTGAATCTTTGGACTATCGATTAAACGCTATGTGATTACATGTGTATGACGGATCAAGTTGCAGCTACATGAGGCTTGGGTGCGAAATGGTTTGGGAATGTTTGCATCCAATATCGATTTGTGAAATCCGTCACCTATTCCACAATGAATCCGCTTTCCATTCTTCATCATTCACATTCAGATCTGCACAATTCCCTTTCTACTTCACATGAAAATCCAATGCGTTATCATGCGTTAAATACCGACAATGCAATGACACTTCAATGGCATTTAACTACTGTATGGTATAATGCGTATGATGTGTAACAGAGGCAAATAAACAAAAGCTGAACATAATAGTAAATGAACTAAACACTTTCATAAACTACAACAATAATGACTGTATCAAACTCTTATTGGCCAAATATTACATTTATGGCCTCTTGCTTTGGCCTTTACATACCCTATCACACCACTCCTACTCTACGCTCTCTTCTTTTTTCCTCTATCCTATTCCATCCTCTCTATATCTATTTTTCATACTTTAATGTGCAACTGTTCTTCTTAGAATAGATTTCTTCTCGAACTACTCCAACAAACCAATGCCTTCCTATTTTTAAGTTCTTATCCCTACTTGGCCCTATTTCCATGCAGAGAAAGAAACCAATTTCTAATTTTATTCCTAATTAATTAAAAAATACAAAAAAACTAACTACTCTCATAAATAAATAAATAATAAAATATTAATGCTAATGTTTATTCCTCTCGAATTAGCCACAACATGTGAACATATAATCACATTGCTGGCTAAGTCCAGATACTCCTGCATCACTGCACAGCGAGCAGAGCACGCAGGAGGGAAGAAACTGAAACAGAAAATCCAGAAGGAGAAAATTGTGAGTAGCTTTGTGCAGAAGGGCCTCCCCTTTTGTAGGCCTGTGGCACATGTGAATATGTTGATCATTTTTATGACTCGCTCGCAGCTGCATGCTGCAACCGTTTTCATGAGGAAGCATGTACTTCGAGTTGTGGCAGAACGTCATATTCATCCGGGAGATCATTCAAATGATTGCAGTTGAGAGGTACCCCGAGGGGAGGTTGCTGGCGTTGCATATCTTCATGATGCTTTGCCTCTGTAACCTCATGCGAATTATTGCAGGAGTGTGGATCCACTTCAAGTGAAGGCTTGCGTTGCAGATCTTCATCATCTGGAGCGTGAGAGAGATTGTTTTCATACACTGTCACCCCATCTGAATTTATTTTATAAAAATTACGTAAAATTTACAAAATATTTTTCCATGTCAAAAAAAATGTGATTTCACTTATAAATCATTTAGATATTTTAAATTTCAAATTATAATTTTTCTTTTAAAGTAATATAAGCTATATATTTATTTCGACATCCCTAATTCAAATAAATAATTTAACGAAATTTACTTGATTTTGAATAATTATATATAAATTAGTTTGAATAATTATATATAAATTAGTTTACAATTTTTTTTTATATAAGATAATAAAGTTAAAATAAAGTAATGGGAAATTTAGAATTGATAATGTTTAAGACCCAAAGGTTAAAAGAAATAGATTTAATTTCAAACCTTTTTTTTATAAAAATTGATATAATTATAATTATAAAAAAAATCAATAAAGTTAGCCAAAAGTAATATGAAATTTAGAATTAATGGTTTGATAATCTTTAGGGCTCAAAGGTTAAAAAGAAAATTAAACAACTATGGATTTAATTTTAAACTTATTTTTTTATAAAAAATGATATAATTATAATTATACAAAATTTCCATAATCATATAATAAAATCAATTATAAAAAATATATTCCCATATATGATATTCCAATAAAAATATAATTAATTGCCATTTAAAAAATTAAAATGAAAATAGTATTTACGCAGCACCTTAGCAAAGCAAAGTGAAGTCATCCACCATATATCGATTATTGTGTTATGATTTGAGGTAGTTTGTGAACCACTAGAATATCGCTTTAAGTTATCCCTGTAATCATATAAAATAAACCCAATGTATTTTAATATCCATGGGTGTTTTCTGTTGCAATGGATCATTCAAACGGTCTTTCTGTTGTTTAAATGACCAAATTCAGATCTCACTGCACATATATGAAAAACAGGAGCTGAAACCTAGAAAAATGGCAAGAATTCATTTACAAAATAAAAATGAAAATCAGCAAAAATAAATTGCGAGAATCCATTCACAGGAATAAAAATAAAATTCAGTGGGAAACGAGAGTATTTGTATCATTCACCAGGTTTAGAAGTTCATTATATAAAAATGGAGGAGATTAATTATAAATAATTAACAGAACTAAACTTACAACTTACCAGAGTTATAGTTTTCACAAACAATTTTGTCCTCCAAAACAAAACAAAATAAATAAATAAATATCATAACCTTATCCTAACTGGCCTTCAAACGACAATCTTAATTCCGTGGTATCACCCATCGGTGTGAAAGGTCCAGCTTCTTTCCCACAACCATTATTAAAACTACCAAAATAAAACAATAACCAGAGAATTTGAAACCGTATTAATAATTTTTCTGAAAAGATGACCTTACGATTCACTACTTATATCTCAAAATTTGTCTATATTATTAAATTTGGATGGTTAATTATGTTTATTTTGGAAATATTTCAGAATTGCTCGCTTGTAAATATTTATTTCAGAATTGTTAATTTTGTAAATACTTTTAAAGTTTATTTATATTATTTAATAAAAGTTACCATAAGTTATTATTTTTAATTGGATAATTTTGTCTTGGAAATATTTCAGACTTGTTCGTTTTGCAAATATTTTTCAGAATTGAATGGAAAGAAGTGACATTATTAGAAGACATTAGTCAAATACACGAGTCCATGTAGACACTATTCACTCCAATCAATGAGAAGCCTTTGCTGGCTTTGGGTGAGTAGACACTATTCACTCCAATCAATGAGAAGCCTTTCTCATCGCCCTTCCAACCAGTGAAAATCAGACATTTGGCACCTCCTCCAACCAATTGAGATCTTCCATCTCTCACCCTCTTACCAGCTCACAGTTTCAAAATTAATCGCTCCGATATGGAAGATAACCCTCTTACCAGCTCGCAATTTCAAAATTAATCGCTCAGATATGGAAGATATGGAGAATAATATGTTGATTAGACCCTTACTGGTGACTGCTCCCTCAGTACAGCTCGTCATACATCTCCTTAATGGTGAAACCTGATAGCAACTTCTCTCACCCTCTTACAAGCTCACAGTTTCAAAATTCGAGAAATCGCTTAGATATGGAAGATATGGACTATAATATGTTGATTAGACCATTACTATTCCCTCATTACATCGTTATATATCGCCATACGTTTCCTTGGTCGTGACTGCTCCCTCATTATAGCTCGTCATACGTCTCCTTAATGGTGAAACCTGACAACAACGCCTGTAGTTAAATGCATTCGTTCTTATTGTTGTTTCTGCAGCAGGGTTGTGCTTATGCATTTCCTTAGCCCGGTCTTCATATCTTCACCCTCTCCTGCCTTCCTTCCGTTTCAGCGCCTGCCAATTCAATCTCACTGCTCGACTTCCACCTTGCACCCTCAGCAACTTCCGAACTTCCAGCGTCACAGAATAAACGGTAAGATTCTGTCTGTATTGTGGTCATTTTTGTTGAACTTTTTGATTTATATTCTCAAATCTAAATGAACATTGGATCTATTCTTATCAATGTCTAAGATAATAATGTGTTTTCTGCAATTTTAAAGAATCTTTAGTATTTTTATCCTGGAAGTATTACGATGGAATGTAGTTGCCTTATAACTCTCTAAAGATCTCTTCTGCTAAGAGTCACGAGTGGGTCTTTACTTGTTGAATCCACCCAAGACTCGTGCTTTGTCAAACTGCATAGAATGGCATGTTTACATTTCCAGACAGCGCATGCTATGCAAAAGTATGCAGCATAGTGTATTATTTGCCTGATGTTAATATATTAAATACTACATTTATGCAGATTAAGTTCAGATATCAGCCTTTGCCACCATACAGAGTGGATATCTGATAATTTAGATATTTTGCAATTTGTATCCATTGTCGTGCTATGCTGGAATTCATGGACGATCTTATTAAGGGCAGCCTAATAGTGGATGAAGTTTCCAATGCAACACTCAGTCCTGTACTGAGTGTTTATATTTTGATTTCTAAGTGGTTGAAGTTATATTAGGCACTTGCCTTCTCACTTATATGTAACTTTGTAACTCTGTTCTTCTTAGGGATCCACTTCATCACCCAAACCATGTTTTCAATTAAACTTAACCTCATTCTTATTATGGATCCACTTCCTCACCCAAATGCCCTCCCCATGACTTTGGAGGTCTGCACCAACCACTGAACATTTACAATTTTGCTTATAGCGTTGGCCAAGGTGTAGAGAAGTTTGCAATGGCCTTGGCCAAAATTTGTAAATGTGAAACTGTTACTTGTATAGATACAGGCACGGAAGGAGCGGCAATGGTCATGCAAACCTTGGACCTCAAAACCTCATTCACTGGAATTTTGTGTCATGTCCGTCTTTGATATAAGTGATTAATGCACATTTTCGGTTTTCTTAAATGTTTATTCCATCTTATTAAGAATTTATTGGTAAAAAATTGCACAACATGCATACCGTTTCATGTTAGAAAGCCAGTTTCTTTGTTCCCTCAGTTCCTCTCCAGAGTAGCAAATCATGGCGAAATTTTAACCTTGTATTTCATTCCTTACGTCAAGCTGCATAACAGCGCCGTGCAACTTATGGAATTTAATTTCTTGACTTTTATTCCTTTCCTGGAGAGGATCAATGATGTACTTTTAGTGAATTCTTGAATCTAAATTTTTAACATATGCCTCTGTTTAGGAGCAACAATGACTTTCTGTCTACTCTCATGGTTTGATTTCGATGTTTTTGCAGTCCTGTGTAAACTCCAACAAAATTACCCAGATTGTGGTCCGCCTGTAACAATTGCCACAAAATTATGGTCTGGTTGTATTAATTCATACGTGCCTACTTCAGTGTATGATGTTGCTATAGTTTCAACTTTCTACTCTATTTTCCCTAACTTTTAAACCGTAGATACAATCTGCATAAATTCATTGATGTCAACAATTTGTCCACGTTGCCTGTCTACACCAGTATCAAGTATTGAAACTGCTTTTTTTGGATGTTTGCCACGCTTCCTCATCTCCTTGTCACATTCTTGTCTTGACATGACTTTAGAACAGTTATCAGATGTCATGGATAGATCACCCACAACTGTATTGTAATCAGAAAACTGTATTGTAATGGTCGTTTTACAATTTCAAGAAGCAACATTAGGTAATAAACAGTTGCTAAGGAAACTGCTTCTAACACGATAGAGAGCACATATACTGCAGTGATGATAAGACACTTAAAACAGAAACTAGAAAGCGATGATAAGACACTTCCTAAAATAAACCAGAAAATATTTAGAGTTGGCTAAGTTCAAATCTGGATAACGCATAGGCTGCCTCTGACCAGGGCTATCTCAACTCAGCTCACCTATTGTTTTGAATAAATCAAACATAAACCAACGTCATTCATCCCAAGATGCCTTTTAGGCCATGTAATAACAATCTACAAGTCCTATATGCTGAACTCTCTTGGTCTTTATGTGCTAGGGTATTCTTGAGAGCCACATACTAGCTATGAACTAGATGACCGAGACCTTGCAAGGCCTGGATTGTGCTGCATCCAATTTTAAGGCATCCAGCAACCCCCTATGAGAAAATTCATCCAAATGTTGAAAGGAGGCATTGCCATTACTACTCCTCCATGTCCAGTCCCCTTTCATACACCTTTACAATTACCTATTTCAGACCAGTCTTCTTCAACAAATACTTCGGAGATTCAAAAGATAAATCCCACAAGTACGCAACCAGCCAAAAACTCCAGGTAAAGTAGCATACATGGTACATCATATAGCATACCAGAAAATCATTCATATATGTAGCTGCATGATGTTTTGATAAAAAACGGCAGAATATCATGCACAGTAAAGCAAAAAAAGATCATTCATATGTAGCTGCCTGAGATTTATTAATGTGACCGAAAGGAAAAAAACAGATAACCGAGTGTTGCAGCTTATGTCTAAAATTTAGATAATAGTTAGCAGCGACAAAAGAAATTTATTTGTTCTTTCTTTTTATTGTAAAAAGAAAACAGAGAACAGAATGTCATAGCATATGTTTGAGTTTTACACCTACTTGCACTTTTTCCTTCATGTAACATAAGTTGTAGCTCATAGACTTAATGTGTAGATGTTGGGTGTCAATATATATTAGTCTTTAGGATTATCTTGGCAAGTTGTTCATGTTTAAAAAAAATTCATAACAGTTACCAACAACAAAAGCAATTTATTTGTTACTTCTTTTTATCGTAGATATATTTCACAAATCCGGACATTTTGCGAAGAAATCAATGAACAAGAGGCTTCACTTTTCATTGTACAAGAGTGGTTCCTACATCCGCCTACTCTGCCTCTTTACCGATTGTGACCGGCAATACTACTACTGCAAAGGATAAAAAAATGGATGCATTTCCTCATCCATGTTCATGAAAGGGACGTGCACATAAAGAACTCCGAGCATACTATCTTGACCGTGTACCTAATCTAGACGTCATACTGGTGTTTATGCCAGCAGCTTACAGCACCTTGTGTATACGACTAGAATTTCCCCTCACTGGGAAGCCATCTCCAACCACTCTGTGCTGTATACAGATGCACCCCCCTCTTTTTGGCGCAATACAACACATCTACTTCTTCGAAAAAAACAATACATCTTCCTTTCTACTCTAACTTCTCTCGTAAATTAATGTATATAGAAAACATTAAACTATAAAGTGTTGGTTTTCATTTCCTTGGTACTTTGTTCATTACAGTATTTTCATATGTTATTCCATTATACTTAATGATTCCAAATTTCACCTTTGTGAAAATGATGATTATAGTTCTTATAAATCAAAAAACAACAAATTTGAAGTTTTTATCCAATGTATCAAAAAACAACAAATCTAAAACACATATTCAACATAATAAGTGGAAAGAGTTTCCTACACTTATAATGTGAGGTATCACAATATGGAGCTTACATTTTGTTTTGTACATTCTATTGTGTATATGTCTATTTAATGCGTTTATAAAGTTTATATGTTACTTCCTTATTGCAATCTACCAATTCTTATCGTTAAATATATTTTTTTTATATTTTCGAACTATCTCATAAACATTACCATGTCACTTATACATCTTTAATTTTTAAATTAATTGTTCGACCCCTGCAAACTGTAGTCAGTGGCTTCACTTTATAACACAGCGTCCCTTCCAAAGTAAATCCTCATGCCTTCAGCCCAGGAAAGCACACTTTATTATGTTACGTAGTTTAAAAGCCAACATTTCATGTAATTACAAACATGTCCATTTCATCACTTCTCTCAATTTCAAACTATCCATCCTGTAATTTCATTTTCATTATGTACCTTACATGACACACAACATAATGCACACTCTCCTCCTTTCAACAATTTTCTGCACCACAGTGCAATTGCTAGTTAAACCCAATCACACTATCAAATACACAAGTCCATGTAGCTAGATCCAAGCACGTGCTTTCGTAGCTTCAATATAAGATTAGTTAAGGAACCTAGGAAAAAAATGTACATGATCCTTCACATCATGTGGAAAGATATGAACTCAATTTTTAATGGGTAGGTAATTGGATGATCTATAAAGGGAAAAAGGAGAGTAAAATTCAAATTGGTCTCAAACTTTTCCATAAGTAGTAAGAGATTATAAAAAATATCTTATTTAGTGTTTCATAATATTAGAAGCAAGTCAGTGATAGACTTAGATTGTGAATTTAAGAGATTTACAAATTGGCAAAATTGTGACTTACTTAGGAAGAGAGGTTGGTTTGAGAGAAGCTATTATTGAAGTTTGAAAGGCTATATGTATACATTGTAAAGACAACAATGTCAAAAAAATAAAAAATAAAATAATGAATAATTGTTATGGTTAGTAACATGCTCAGACTCCTATCGCCACCACTTTATTGCAATTATAGTTTTATACACACTATAAATTTCAAAATTCTTTCAATCGGGTTCATACCTCTATAATTTAAAAACTTTGATACAATTGATTTTACACCCTTGTCACATTACTAGGTATAATTACTCAATAAGATACCCCCGTATCATGATTATGAATTGTCATGAATGCATACGTACTACCATGATATGCAATGTATAACATAGTAAGAAAAATAATATAAACATGCATAAACACATAGAAATTGTATTAAACATATATATACGCAAGATTAAATATACATTAAGCACACAAAACCATAATCATAACACTTGTATTGTGAAAATGGCACTTATTAACTATACGCCTTAGACATTCAACAAACCATAGCCTTAATACTCTAGTTCTCTTGTGAAATTGGTCACCCAAGTCGGGGCTAGAATCCGCCACTATAAATGAACTCTATTTAGGCCAACTAAGATCTCACTATTAATACTAGTTTCAAACTGGCCAAGGAACCAAACTCTAGTAGCAATTACAACCATAATCTCTCTCCTCTTCATCCTATACAATCTAAGGAAATGTACCCCATTCATCGCTCCACAATACCTCAAGCTATCACATTTCCCTTCCAAGGCTATAACACAATCCAATTAGGAATGTCTTAGAGCCATGACTCTATGAAATATTTTTATAATAATGGGGTCTCTAGGCATCCCTCAGGGTGGCACACATCTTTGGAAATATTACCCAATCAAGTCCCCCTATGGCTCCAATATTTTATAAGATAACCAAAGGAGAATTCACAAACAAAATCACACCTAGAATTTATGTTGTTTCATAGGAAATGTCCCCAATGGATCCCTAAGCTCACACCCTACATACCGAGACTAGAAGGATAAAGGAAAATGATGAGATTTAATCAAAATGGTGGATTTTCCTCTAATATCATAAATTTAAATATCAATGTCCTCTCTTGACAATTGGCACCCATGTAACCATGTTCCCACTACTCGAATCTCTGTTTCCATACACAAGAAATTACGAAATAATAAAAGCATTATGACTTAGAAGTCATCAATATAATATTATATTCTTTGGCTTAGACCCTTTTCATTAATCCATTGGCTTGTTTTCCCTCTTGTGGCCAAGTCCTATCCCCCGATACTCTTTGTCCAAATGTATTTGCAATAGTGATATAGTTGTATATATGAATGTGATATCAACATACAATGTTAGGCTCATAAAATGCATGCCTTCTATCCTAATATCACACACCTAACTCCATCCCAAAACCCACTAGCTTAGTAGCCCAAGATATCATATGTACACACACACATACATATACACATACAATTAGGGATCCGTAACTAGGCATTACATGATACTTAAATCCCATTGGTATAAATTTGCCTAAACTTGGATACACAATATTTGCTAAGGAAGGATCAGAACAACACATATTGTGGTATAGAATAATTGGAAACCAATATGTTCCTTAAAAAATTAAACACTTCATGTGTTGATATTAACTAATAAGGAAACTACTTGGTAAGACTTGCTTGAAGAGATAAATTTAATGGTCCAAGTTGATGTAAAATATGTAAACAAGTAGATGAAAGTAAAATATCATATAATTATGGCTTGTCCATTTAAGCAAAATGGGTATGGAAAGAACTAGAATGTATGATAAAAGGGGTATGGGAAGAATTTGAAAGTGTGATAGGGATAAGAAATGTTTGGAAGAGAAAAGATATATATAAGAATATTTCAAATAAATATTCAAATAAGGTCATAAAGAAGATTAGAGCCCTTATACTCAACATATTTTGGGCAGTATGGCTCGTTTGGAACCTAATTCTATTTGAAGGAAATGAGACTTGTCTCTCAAATATGTGATCTATTCTTTAAGCCATAGGTCGAGGAAAAAAAAACATGAAATCAAAGAAGAATTAATCAATAAAGATATCCTTTAGGCACACTTTCACATGATGTCTCATAGAGATGTTCCCAAAAGAAGGTTTAGGAGGAAATTTATATCTTTCTTTCCAATCTTTATATATCTTTCAAACCAAAAATATAGGCAGAAAATAATTTATGGTGACTCACTTCTTGTTATTCAATGGTTGTGAAAGGAGTTTCATATCAAAATGTTTCTTATATAATACATGCAAATACAACAAAAACTTTCTCACATCTCTTTGTGTTACATATACAAGAACATGAACAAAAATAGAAAATGATCTTTCGAAAAGAGATTTAAAAGTGGAGCATGGTACCTAGATCATATCCATCCTCTAAGATAGACACTCAAATGAATTCACTTGTAAACCTTGGTTATGATGTCCATTTCTATTTTAAAATAGTTAAATATTTTCATTATTTATTTATTTTAATAAAACAACTATTATATATTTTTAATTTACTAATATATATATATATATATATATATATATATATATATATATATATATATATATATATATATATATATATATATATATATATATATATATATATATATATATATATATATATATAACGTGTTTTATTCCTCTTGAAAACAACTCAGCCTACCACTATGTCCATGTTTAAATGGCTGATCAAAATGTTGATAGATTGAAATGTTTTAGACCATTAGATCCACCACTTCTTTCATTTACCCCTCCAACTACTCGACTAATCGACTAATCGACTACAAATCTATCTTCCACCTTGCTACGAAATACAACCCTCTCATGTCGCGCAACTGCGAGATTGATCCGAATGGAAGATGTTAGTAATGCTCATCTAATTCCCCTTTCGTGTTATAAAAAAATGTCTTATGTGTGCTTAAGGGTTCGTGCTTTAGCAAATTATCAAGTCCCGTGAGTGTTTTTCATGTCAATTTAGTGAGCAATTTAACATAAAAACAAGAGTTGAACAACAATAAATAAAGTACAAAACATCACCGTACATAACATTAACACAAGTATTTCGATGAAAGAGTTCACCCCTCCCGGCTACATCTCTCCTTGCTCCAGCCTTCCATGGCTTGGGGTTCTATATTATGCTAAATTTGTCAATTCGACTCTATTTACAATGCTATTTTTCTCATGTAACCTCGCTTCCGCAATGAGTCCAAAATGGCTCAAAATCACGCAACCTCTTTCGAGCTTCGAATTGGTCGAAAAATGCAAACGTTATGGCATTTTCAATTTTCACCACTATTTTAGGCCCTAAACTAGTTAATCGCTACTACAACTGCGGTGCCGCCAAATCCAGAAGTTCCTCCAATTAATTGCTAAGTGGTGAGTATCGCTAATTAAGCATGTTTAGGCACTAATCACAGAGCTCTTAAAACTAATCCACATATAAATAATGGATTAGCGTTTTTAAACTAGATTAAGGTTTAATTTAACCCATGGTTTAGAGCTTTAAACCTCTCGCTAAATGGAGCTCCCGCCTTGTTCGGGCATGTGGTCCTACACCGAGGTTGGCCCCACTTTACCCCCCCCCCCGCCATTATAATTATTTGAATTTAAATATAATTCGGCCCATATATGTTAAGATCCAACATGTAACGAAGGTAAGATATTCGCGCCGTGCTGGGGAGGTCGCGGGTCGAACCCAACGCCTCTAGTTAAATTTAGATGAACGAACATGGGGGCACGTGGTGGCCTCTAGGCTTGCCACGTGTCGTGACCTCATCGGTCTAACTCAACACCAATAAACCAACTGACATACCGAAATTTGTCACCCGTTCATAGGTTCACCTATGGGAATATTCCCAAAATATTTCAAGGAATATTCTCGAATATACCTTTTGCCGAGTGGACTGCATAAATCCATAGTCAACATTGCAACATATCTCGTACTAAATTTTCATGTTTATCATGTGCGCCGTATCATGTTTTCGGGAGCATACGACGACCTCATTTTTCATGAAACAAAGTGCGCGTGAATTTAGAACGACGAGCACTATGTGTATTCTTAGAGCGAGAAACCGTATAGGGAGACTGTGAAAGAGAACATAGGATATTACGTTGTATTTGTTGTAGGTTGAAGCCCTCTTCATTTCGTTGGATAAAAGAAAGGAAGGACTGGTTGTTTGGGGTGGACGTAGGCCCAAATTGGGTGAACCACGATATTCGTGTCTCTCTAGTTTTATGTGTTTTCAGGTGCTCGTGTTTTCCACATATTTTATGTGTTTCATTTATTTGTAATATATAATTTTTCTAACAACTCGATATTAGAGTCGAAGGTCTATTTGGCCGATAAACTCAGGAAAGAAGGGTTCCTAGTTCGAGTGGGAGCAATGGCGAAGATGGTAAGTTTAGTGTCGAGAAATTTAATCACTAAAACTTCTCGATGTGGAAGATGCATGGAAGATTATCCGTATCAGAAATATCTCTATCTACCATTGAGCGGAAAACAAAGAATCCAATGACTATGATAGACGCACGGGAGAGATTCTTTGATAGAAAGGCATCAGGTCAAAGATGGTTGTAACACAACACCTGTGAGCCCGAATATTTCGAAGGAAACAAAATAACAGGTTTTATTAAGTCATTGGAAAACTATATGAAAAAACCCTCGGCTCAAACAAGGTATTTTTTATGAAACGTTTATTTAATATGAATATGCTCAAGGCGGATCTGTTGTAGACCATTTAAATGATTTTAATACAAGCATTTCTACTGGCTAAGTTCGTAGGGGTAAATTTGATGATGAAGTTAGGTCTCCGTTATTTCTGTATTCATTGCCAAAAAGTTGGAATGGTTTATTTATGGCCATTAGTAACTTTGTTCCTTGGATCTAGTACTTTAAAGTTTGATGAGGTTGTTGGTGTTATCCTTAGCAAGGAAATGCGACTAAAAGCTCGCCGAGACATCGGGTAATTATTTGAGTTCGCAGTCTAGGGAAGAAAAATGGAAAGAGGAAAGAGCTTAGGATATCAAGAATCAAGGAAAGGCTGATCCAAGTCCGCATCGTATAGTGTGGCCGGAAATGTAGAAAGAAAGGACAATTCGAAGAAATATTGTAGATCTCAAGGAAAAGAAGGAAACGCACAACAAGAAAAAATCATGAAGCAAATGTGACAGATGTGTTACAAGATGCTTTCGATTCTTTCTTTCAAAATGTTACCGATTCCCTGGGTGATCAAGGGCCTCGTTCCATGCCACACCTAATAAGAAATGTTTTCATGACTATGTTCAAGGAGATTTTGGACAAGTTTGTATGGGTGATGATAAACCATATAAAATTGTTGTAATGGGTAAAGTTCTTGTAAAAAAGGTAATGGAAACCAATGCCTATTAAAGGAGGTAAGGCATGTCCCGCATCTCAAGAAAAATCTGATTTCAACAAGGAATTTAGTGGTGAAGGTTGTGTGACAACTTTCATAGATAAACTTGGAAGGTCACCAAAGGAGCCCCGGTAATAGCAAAAGAAGTAAAAGGTTATACATTGTATTTATGCAAGGTATTTCTAACTTATTAATACTTTAAATTCCAAAGGAGCAGATGCAACATTATGGCATCATGCCCTGGACATGGAGTGAGAAGGGATGAATATTCTTCACTCAAGAAATTTGTTGCCGGGTTTGAAGAATATTGATTTTGATTTCTCAGAGAATTGCATTTATGGAAAACAGAAGAGAGTCGTATTTCTTAGAGTTAGGAAAGAAAAGAAGAGCGGAAAATTAGAGCTTGTGCATACGTATGTATGGGGACCCGCTGTGTATCATCTCTCGATGACTCTTGTTATTATGTTACTTTTATTGATGATGCAACTAGAAAACATGGATTTATCGTATTCAAAATATATTCGATGTATTCGATACTTTCAAGAAATGGAAAGCTTGGGTTGATATTGAGACAAGAAAGAAGTTGAAGTGTCTTAAATCAAACAATGGAGGTGAATATTCCAAAGAAATAGCTCTGATATAGGTACCGTTCAGAGCATGGAATTCACAGTAGAGAAGATGCTTCCAAGAACACCATAAGAAAATGGTGTGTCGTAAAGGATGAACAACAATCATGCAGCATGCAAGGTGAATGAGATTGCATGTAGTATTGCCTTTACAATTTTGCAGATGCTATAGATACCGTTGTTACATAATAAATAGAGGCCTTCTGCCCTTGGATGGTGGTATTACAGAGAGGCATGGACAGTAAAAGGTAAACTACTCATTTTTTAAAGACTTTTTGTCAGAGACCCTTGTCCATATTAATAAAGAAAATAGAACAAAGCTTGAGGCAAAATCAAATAAATGTACCTTTATTAGATATGGTGCTAATGATTTGGTTATCGCTTATATGATTATGAAAATCAAAAATTCATTAGGAGCAGTAGATGTAATATTCAATGAAAAGGTCTTCGTATAAGAATTAGTTGCGTGTGAAAATAAACAAGAAAAAGAAAACAAAGAATACACGCTCTAATGAGATCACAGAAAAGTAAAGGTGCCCGAAAATAATGATAATCAACAACCACAACAACAACAACCACCACAATAGCAACATGCACCTCAAACACTGAAAGTGGTGTCGAAGGTCTACCAGGATAATTAGACTTCGAACGATACTCTCCTTCATTATATATTTATTGTCAATCGATTCTAGTGAAATCTAAATGTTATGAAGAAGAAATGCGGGTGTTGAAACCGCAGAAGAAGTGAGCTAGCCATGGAAGAAGAGATGGAATCCTTAATACATAAATCAGACTTGGGACTTAGTTAGGTTTCTACAGCAAAACAACATTGCGTGGAGAATAAATGGGTTTCATCGGCTAAAGGAAGAAGATGGAGGAAAACGTAGGTACAAAGCTAGAATTGTGGTGAAGGGGTTTGCATAGAAGAAAGGTATTGATTTTGATGGAATATTTTCTCTTGTTTTTAAGATGACTTCAATAAAAACTATTTTAAGTCTTCAGAGCAATGGAAGATTTTCATCTTGGAATGAAGCTAGATGTAAAAGACAACATTTCTTCATGGAGATTTGGAGGAAAATATCTATATGCAACAACCAAGGATATGAGGTCAAAGGGATAGAAAAATTATGTGGAAGTTAAAGAAGAGCTTGTATGGCTTAAAATAGGCTCCACAAGTGCTGGTTTCTACAATTTGACAGTTTTATGTCTGAACAAGGTTATATTAGATGTCACTGATCATTGTGTTTATCCGAAAACAAAATGATGGCAGCTATATTATATCGTTATCGTATGTAGATGAAATTCTTAAGCGTGTGGTCTAACATGCAAGGAAATAAAATGCGCTCAAAATAAAATTGGTAAATTCATTTGCAATGAAGGATTTGGGATCCGCAAAACAAACTTTTTGGTATGAGAATAAATCTTGAGACAGGAAAAAAATCACAAATTAACATTGTCTCAGAATGAGTACATACAAAAGGTGTTGAAAAGATTTAATATGCGTAATGCAAAACCAGCTTAGTACACCTTTTGCTAGCCATTTCAAACTTAGCAAGGAGATGCGCCCCAAGACCCAAGAAGAAATGGATTATATGTCTAAAGTTCCATATGCATCAATGTTGGAAGCTTAATGTATGCAATTTCAAGACAAGGCTTGATATCGCACATGCAAGGAGTTGTAATAAGGTACATGAACAATCTAGGAAAAGAAAATTGGATGGCGTTGAAATGGATTCTCATATATTTGAGAGGTACAAAAATCAAGCATTATGCTTTGGTGGTTCAAACATTGCTCTACAGGGATATGTTGATGCGATATGGAAGGTGACAAAGAGATAATGTGAGGAGCACTACAAAGTTATGTATTTACTGCTGGGGGGAACAACCGCCATTTGCTTCAAAATCCAAAGTGTTGTTGCACTTTCAACAATAGAAGCAGAGTAAGTTGCTGCTATTGAGGCTAGTAAAGAAATGATTTGGTTACAAAGGTTTATGGATGAATTGGCTAAGAAGAATGATATGGGAACATTATACGTTGATATAAAAAGTGCCATTCATATTTCAAAGAACTCAACATTTCATTCCGTGACTAAAAACATACATCTCAAGTACCATTTCATACAACAAGAGTTGAAGATGACAAGCTTGAAGCCGGAAAAGATACACACTAACCAAATTGCGCATATGCTAACAAAAGTTGTAACCAAGGAGAAACCGAGATTATGCTAAGTTTAAATTGGTCTTCAAGTATGATGATGAAGATGAGAAACAACCAGGTCCAATGTGGAGTCATTGTCCAGCAAATGAGTGTTGGTGGAGTTGCTACAACTGCCCAAGTGGGAGATTATTGGGTGTGGAGCTTCGATTATCTTCTTTATTTTGTATCACAACGTTGGACCCCTATTTCTAGCCGACAGGCAACGCCGCCCATAATTAAACGTGCCGCCGGGGGGTCTAGGGGGGGGTCACTCGCTACTTATGAGCCCCCCCCCCTCCCCCCCTCGGCGTAGGCTCTGTGCGTGCCCCCAAAACTAAAAATATGTAAATTTGCCTGGTAAAAGTATTGCATTTCTAGTCAAATTCAGGTCATTCATTAGGCGATGATTCGATGGTGGAAGTTATAAGCTGAATTTAGGTTTTTTTCCCTAGAAGGAAACCTCGTTTTCTATGAGGGCATTGTATTGCGGTCATGGCATTGTATGTGTATTCTCAAAGCGAGAAACAGATAGGGATACCGTGAGAGAGAACATAGGATATTACAACAAATCTCGTTGTAGGCTGTGCTCCTTTCGCCGGATAATAGAAAGAAAAAATTGGTTGTTCAAAGGTGGACGTAGCCCAAATTGGGTGAACCACATATATCCGTGTTCCCTCTCGGTTTTATGTGTTTTGTGTGCTTGTGTTTCTTCTCTACATATTTTATGTGTTGCATTTATCTAATATATATAATTTTTCTACCGTATCCCTAGTCGCATTCCGCCTGCTATGTCTACACAAAATTTTCTGCGTTTATCAAAGCGCCGCATGACGTTTCCGTATTAATACGGTCGACCATTTTTCATGAAACAAAGTGTACCTAATTCAGAACGACGAGAACTACGTGGTCGTTCAGGTTCCAAGACACCGAGAACTTTGATTTTTTAGCTAAAATTGAGCAAGTACGATCATTCCTCCTTAATGGGAGCCTTTGGACTCCCAAAATCTCTTTCATTACCGAACATGTGGATGAAGGTAGCTCTCTACCCTTCCGCCTCAATCCACCGGAATTTTTCCAATTTCATCAATTTGAGCTTTTCACAAAACTAGTCTTTTTCCCTTGGATTCTCGAGACCCGTCTCACCGTAGACACCGTCATGCTTCAATTTCCATGAATTTGGAGAAAAAAAAGTTTTCATTGAAGAAACAAACATTTTTCCACCTCGTTGTCGTCAATCAAAGGAAACTTGAAAACTATCTCACCTCGAACACTATCGACATGGCGATTTTTAGCTTGTCTTTCCTCGTACTTGCGTCGACCCCGACTCAAGTGTTTTCGCCATTGCCATGTACCCTTTTGAAACCAAAACAAGTACTTGTGGAATCCAGTGCCTTCTTTTTCAATTTTATTTGGTGCTTTCTTTACCTTTTCACTCTCTTGCACCGGCATCTTGTTTCCATCACTCGCTCAACACCGATGTTGACTACCGCAAATCTTTCACATCTGCTTACCTATTTCAAAGGCAACCCGTTAGTGTCCCAAAACATCTTATTACAAGCATTAGAAACTTCACTTAAATCAACTTGTTCATTCGATGCATCTTTTGAAAGGTCTCATTCAAAACATCTCTATGCTTGAACATTAAAAAAGTCAAATGAATCGCATTCCCTATTCTCTTCATTTCTCCCCCGCATGTATAAGAGACAAAATTATCTTCTTCTGCACTCTAACCATGTACTCAATTCCATCCTTAAACAAGTTATACTTATTCTCATGGCGATGAAATAACAATACTTTCCTATCATAAAGATAAGGACTTCCAAAACAATACCTCGAAATCTCAAGCGACACTACATCAAGTTCAACTTCACAAGAAAGTTTGAATTGATCGGTGAAACCTTAGGATGACTTCTTTGTTACATGCAAGTTTTACTCTGCATATCCACCCCAAAGGATAAGGTCTTGGATGTGTACGCTTCAAGATTTAACTTCTTAACTAAGTCTTCAGAATCAAATTAGCTTGAGAAATACTATCAAATAGTGTGTCTATCTTGGTATGTTTTGAAACCATTTGAATATGGAAGGGTTCAATTTTTATATATTCATCTTGAGTTATAATAGAAAAATTCTGAAGAACTAGTGCTTTCTTTGTTCTTACCTTTAAAACCCATTATTGTAATCTTGGTTTCATCTCTTGAATCAACGTAAGTCATGTTCAATGATTGCAACAATTTTCCCCTTCTCTTTGGCTTTAAGTTTGTTTGGCTTCAACTGATGGAGTTGCCAACAATGTTCTTCATCATGGCCATTTTTCGAACAATGTTTACATGTGATTTTCTCTTTTTATTTTTCTAGAGAATCATTTTTCTTTCCTCTTCCATTAAACTTTCCCTTTCCTTTACCCTCGTACTCAAGGAAAATACTTGCTACTTTTCTCATATGCACTATGTTTCCTCTTCGCTTCTAGATGTATGGCTTGAATGCAACCCCCATATAATTTTTTGGGATTGAACATGAGAGTAGTATGTCTAATATAACTATGCAAGTCCCCAATATACTTTAACAAAGTTTCTTGAGAATACAACTGACACCCAAAATAAGGGCCTTTCTCCTAAATTCATGAGTATAATCTTGCAAACTTTTCCCTTTCAATTGTCTAAAATTATGCGAGTCCATAATGGATTTTCGCATGTAAGCTAGAGGATAGAATTGTCTTTTAATGGCGTAATAAAATTTTACCAAGAAACCGAGATCTTAACATGGTTTTTAATCTCCTCTTTGTGTCTTTTTCTTCCCACCATACAAGTTTTGATCCTTCCATCCTCGCAGTAGTTACACTGAGTCTTTATGTCATATTCTTGAATGTTCCGAATTCTACAATAAACTCCACCGAAGAACCGTTATCCAACTTCGCATTCACTTCACCATTATACATTGGTAGGTCAAATTTGACATCAAGTTTAAGTAAGGGTGATTTACTAGCTCCTTTGGAAGTATGGGTGTTGTTGAGGTAAATCCCCTTCTAACACAAAGGTGATCCCGCTAGCCCTAGAGTGGGTCTAGCCACAAACAAGACACAAGCAGACATCAATTCCTAGTTAAGAATGGACAAATACTTGGTAGATAATCTCTGCCGAGGTCATGCGTTGTTTTGGTCGTCGGGAAGAGTGGCCGCCTCTCGCTCCTAGTTGGACAAATCACGATCCGCTCATTCTCACACCTGCATACTCACACAAGAAAACAAATATGATACACAACATACTACTCACATCCGTAACTACCGCCGCCGAAGAAGACTAAATCAAATGTGTTAAATAAACAGAAGCACAGAGATGGAACTAATACCATACGAGTATATTAATTGAAAGAAGGAAGAGTACAACCAAAGCTTCGACGTTGCGTCTCCACAGGTCTCCAAAGTGGAGCACGTCTCACAAAGCTCGTTGGGAATTCGGACGTGAGCTCTCTCTATGGGATCCTCCTTGGTTCAACCTTTCTATAGCGACTACTTAGCTATAGTATCTCTTCTCCAAGTTCAATTTTGGCTATATGTTTAGCTAGCTTCTCAGAAGTTTAAAGGGTTGTTTATAGAGGGAGACAGAGGTTAGGATCCCTTGCAATCATGGAGGGGAGTCCTATCTTCAAAGAATTTTCCAATAACCATTGCCTAAAGGAAGAGATCTCATTATCGAGTTGAACGATTTCTAATGAGTCATCCTCAGGTGGTTAAAGGAAACTTCGCCTCTAATTTGTTAAAAAAATTCCCAAAAAAGGTTGGCACGGCACAACAAAGAGACAGAGCACCAGGCCGGCGCGGCCTCTAGTGTACATCCTCCACACCGGCACGAGGGCTGAACTCGCTACTCCGTGCCAATGCCAAAACATAGGTTTTTGTGGGGATTTCGAGGAAATGTTCACCGAGAGAAAGGACAAGTCCCTGCGAAGGGATGCAAAGAAGGTGTTTCGAGCAGAGTATGACATCAAGCCACAGTCACTGAAAGACCCTCCAATATGCGAGGCGAGGGATTGCGGGACGATGACAAAATGCTATGTACGTATGCCCCCTAAAGCATGAGGTCCGAGAGAGAGGGAGGGGTGAACAAGCCAGGAGAACGCGTTCGACCCAAACACTTTTTCGAAGACCCGCAAGTACGGATACAACTTATACATATGATACACAGGCGTGGCACAACCATCCATAATAGAGTACATAAATAGTAAGATCCGAGGTATGGGCACAACCATCCAAATAGTGATCAACAAAAGAGACTCGTGCATGGTCGCCCATCCAATCAAGAGTCATGTAATAAGTCATAGTAATCTTATAATGAACCCACAACTCGGATTCCATCGTAAAAACCTGTCCGTGCTCCATCTCAACCTCGAACAAAGTACAAATTCGAGCATGAGAATATGTGAGCTGAAGTTGAACATGCAAGAAAATCATCCGATTACCAACCAATGATGGAAGTTTTCAATTTAATACCTAGAGAAACCACCAATAATGACAATGGCTCAAGGCATGAAAGGTACAATCCACGGAGTGTGAACAAGGATCCGATGTCGAACACCACAAAATCACCGATCGGCGTCAATGATGAAACCTTACGTCGAATGCGAAGAAACCTACCATTGAGGCATGCGGTGCTTCAAGGTACTCCGGAGGGGAGTCTCTAGATCAACTTCCTCGGATAATGAGTCGGAGTCGACAGGAAGTGACCTTAATCGGCGGGCCATAATGTTTCCCACATCATCGACATGAGATAGAGGAATGTGATGTTTGTGAATCAAGACCAACAAAGAATCGTAGGGAGGTTGAAAACTTTAGAGGAAAACTTTCTCAAACATATCAATGGCATAAGACCGGATTTGGAAATATTTGACATCAAGGGATCCGAGGTCGTGTGACGTGGCAAAGAGCGTACGAGAGGTCAAAAATATTACCCAAACCCATGGAGGCAAACAAATAAAGAGATGAGATATCCCCAACCCGACACGAATGCAAACAAGTGCCATGGTCAAGAGCGACACATCGCCAACACGACTACAATCTTGGTTCCATTTTCCCCACCATTTCGCAGTACCCCATTTATTTTTGAAAAATAAGCTTGAAGGGGATAGCATATGCTTGTGATGTAATTTTGTCCTTTGGAAAAATCCAACCTAGTACATTTTACGAGCCCTAGGAAGGAGGAACTAGAGTAACGTCATGATGACGAAGTCCGATGTCAATGTTTTAACGAGTCCGACAAAGGAAGAACTCGACATATTTTCATGTTTAGAGAGTTTGAAAAGAAAGCGGAAAAGAAAACTCCATAAAGCAAGGCCCTTTTCATAAATATCTCTCGCATCTAAAAGGTAGAAAACTCGTGTCCTAGGAGAACTCCTTAGTTGTGATAGCTAAGGTATTCTTTTTCATAAATAATCTATCCTTACCCTCGAAAAAAGGGGTAAACATATATCGGGTAGATATCATTTCGCAACCAATTTAACGAGCTCAAAACGACAAGAAACTCAATGATATTTTTAGTTTTAGAGAGTCGTAAAAGAGCTAAAAGGTGATCGGAAGAGGGACTTTTTCGTGTTTTTTTACCGAGTCCGAAAAAGTATAAAATACAACTCGTTTCTTCATCATAACCATGTGTCAACCCCGCGCTGCATAAAAAGACGTGTGTAAAATGTATTCTCGAAAATAATAAAAATATATCAACAAATATGTTTTAAAACCTATTTTAAGATTTTGAAAAGTTATAAAAGACCATAAGTGGTAAAAATTATTTACTTTTCACTTTTACCTCTTTTAGAGCAATAGTGGTCCATTTACCTCGCGATCTTGTGGCGACGATGTAGAGAACCAAGAACCAATCCAGATTCCGCGCTTCGTGTAAGAGCCGACACCATTTGCCATATTTTGAGCTATATATCATTACCTTTAATTTTCATTTTTAATCCCTTAGGGGAGTTTTTTTTTTAAAACTAGGGCATCGCAACTTGGCGCAGTTTCGAGCACAACACTCACACTAATCGACCCTTTTTACACAAAAATCGCACCAGGTGGCGCGACCGTTAGAAAAAAGGCGCCAACCACACAACACAAAAAATCCACTTTAAATTTAAGAAAATGCAACCATTTGATTACAAATTTTAATGCCTGTGACTTACAATGTTCATATGGACAATGTACGCAAGTACCAAGTAGAAAAAGATGGTAATTGAGTGGAAAGAGAGAGAACACAAGGAGGAGTGATGAACAGTGCCATGGAAAATGAACAATGCATGAATGCCCCGAAATCGCGGGCTCAAGAAGTTCTTTCGACACCATGTCTCCGGCTCAACTCGAATTGCTTCAATACTTGATAAGCATTTGGGACGAAGATCGAGAAGTTTGTACTTGGGATCAGAGCTTGAACTCGAAGTTTCAAATGTGTATTTCATCACCGGATTGTCACGTAGAGGTGCTCCTATCTTAATCGATACCCGTCCTTCCTAGGGGAAAGCATGGGAATGGTAATGGACAAGGTGTGCCTGTAAGCACGAAAAGGAACCGGGAGCCACAAAGTGGACATCCAAACCGTCCGGACCGCACTAAGAGTAGTGCTAAACACTATCACGTTGTGCCGGGACGTGCACCGCATGAGGCCACGAAGACACAACTAATTCTTGCCTCGCAGTGCATGAACCCAACTATCTTCAACCTGGCCGAGAAGGTCGTGACTATCAACATCAAACATCACCACTAAGTGCAAGAAGGCCAAACTAAATCAATTTGGGTATGGATCGATTCTAGTATCGTTCTTCTTGAACGATTACCCATATTCCGGCCGTGAGGTTATTGTTCCGATGCCGCCACCCATAGAGCCACGGATGGCCCGATGGGTCGCACCGATGCCTAGAGCGGGGTAGCCACCGTATGTCCTATAGGCTAGAGTTTTTTTATTGGCTCGATGACAACTCGATTGTCGTGGAGGATTGGCCCTACGCCGCAATGTACTTCACCGAGATCCCGACCTTCCGCTCCCGGAGGGAGAGGATTGGGATGAAGAACTAGGTGGAGACCTATTTTTTATTTTCATGAGTTTATAATTTTTTGGTATATATGCATGTTTTGAAAGGAAATTTATATGTATGCATGTCGCCCCGCGCGTCCTCGCGTGTGCATGTCGCCGGGCAAGAAGGCGACCTCCGCGATTTCGATCCTCATGGTGAGGGTGGCGAGGAGGAGCTAGTACTGCAACTCGAAGGGGATCGCCCGTGGGGTCCCCGCACTATGCTCGCTTGGGATGATGTGCCTCGAGCCTATCGCAGGCACAAGGTAGGGGTGCTCGAGTCATCCACCGCTCGTTGCAGGGTGGCTTGGTACGAGCGTGACGTGCTATCATGAGCACCACGCCGATTAGGCACTTGTGGGCTTTATTTCCGCACATTTTTGAGAGACATGTTGTCTCACGATGTAATCGAAACATACATATTATTTTCCAGTTTTATGATGCACACACTACAAACAATCGATATATATATATATATATATATATATATATATATATATATATATATATATACATTTTCTTGTATGGATCTTTGCGCATGTGATGTTACATAAAATTAAAAAATGCCCACACACAATTTTTAGCTAATGTATCAAATAACACCTTGTATAAGAAGTAATTTTCCAATAATTCAGAAAATGTTCACAAAGGGTATAAAACCAAAATATTTCCTCTATATTTTTATGCAAGCTTGAAAACAAAAGTAAACTATGTCGAGATTGGTTTCATGTTGACACAAGCTTGAAACAAAAGTAAACTATGCTTGAAAATGGGCATGCCCCCAAAGATGGTGACTCAATCTCGAGGTGTGCATGCCCCCCAAGCTTTAGTCCATAGGAAATGGAGTGAAGGTTCAAAAAACAAGAGTAAGAGAAAGACTCGACTTGAATGAAGTAGACCTAGCAAAAACTTGAATTAAACGGGAACATGTTTCATTGTTTTAATGAGAGGTTGACACATTAAAGAACCATCCTCAAGACCCAATTCATTTTTTAACGAGGTCGACATAGAAGATGAATTATCCTCAAACCGGCTTGTTTCATTTTTTAAGGAGCTGGCGAAGAAAATGAACTATGCTCCAAAGACCTTTCATTATGACGATCAAGAGGTCATAGATTCCAAGAGGTTCGCCTCAAATGAGAGAACAACATCTTGAAAATCGGGACCCAATGTTGCCTCAAAGATGATGCACAATGGCATCATCACCGATCACGGTACAGGAGAAGTAGCCACATAATTAACTCCGTGGCGACGATAAAATCGATGGATAAAGACCTTGGTTGGGATGATGGTAGACTAGATGTCATGTCGGACCAACGAATGAAAGCTGATCAATGGTCACAATCCGACCTTTGTGTGGAAATTAGATCACATGAAAGAGGGAGGACGATCGCCCCCAGACATAAGTATAGTCACGCCCCAAGAGAAAATTGGAAATCCAAGGGGCCCGAAAACGTATCACGTCTATATGGATGGTTTTCCTTCCCAAAGTAAATGAAATTTGCGGAAAGATTCCTAACGGTTGACCGGTTCCTCTCGTTAAAAGCCAACAACATTCTAGGTAATAGGCATAAGTGGTGGAGAACCAAAATCTTTCCAAGTAGTGTAAGATAGAATACTAACAAACGCGCCTTCATCTATAATAGTGTTGGGTATGACTAGATCAAGGTTTGTATCGTTATCACGAAAGGCACATAAGACGGAAGGTGGTATCCGAGTAAATCGACTCCAATCAAAGGAAGTATTCAAACTACTTGGAGGGGATACCATCGAACTAAGACGGTTTTCCCCTCGGTATTACTGCAGCAAGAGGAGCACTCTCATCGACTTCCCATCACTTTATAGGAGGAGCAACTTCTTGAATTGGTGGATGGGTGAATCTTTTCTCAAGTCCGAAGAATCCGATGAAACAAGAAGAAAAATGAGGGGGAAAAGATCCACTCTCAACGGAAAATACCCGATGAACCACAAACATGGGGTCGATAAACCACCCTCGATCGGTTGGTCGTGAATAGACTTCGAATTTGAATTTCCGCAGAGGAGCGGGACCTAGCAAGGATGATGCTTTACCGATCTTGGAATCAACTACGGAGGACTTGAAGAAAGCTTCGGTAACCAGCCGTGCTGCGGTGGTGTAGAAACAATGTGGAGTTTCCTAACACTCTCTTGGCTTCATCCACCAAAAGGTGAATGGGTGATGCCCTTCACACAAACTTGCTGTGATCAGTAATCTTTCCCCGTTTTTTATGTGTCTCACTGTGAGCTAGCGTCGAAGATGTGTTATCACAGACTTCCGTAAGTCAAAATCAACCCGCCGGCGACTGCCGACCAAGGCCGAGTACCTCGGGGATGCCGTGCGCCTCGGCGTATGGTTACCACATGCAAGGGAATTTGACTTTCCATGGAAGTTTGGATGGTTCCGCGAGGGAAGATTTCTTACGCGTAGCCGCAACATTAGTCTCTCGCTATCTAACTTCTTTCTTTGTCTTCTTCTTAGCCACCTCGGTTGTAGTCGAATCCGTACTTTCACCAGGAAGTGCAGGAAGAGGAGTGACGAAGAAATAGGCGGTAAGAAGGGGAGAGGTCCACCTTAGAAGCAACGTGATGTTATTCTCGTGGAGTGAGCCGTTGAACATAGATCGAGGCATTCGGGACCACCGAGGTCGAAAACAACCATACATGCGAAACCAACAGCGTTAACCCCCGGAAGAGACAACATTTCCATGTAAGGAGCACCAACATTCCCAAAAGTAGGAAAAGGACCAGATTCCTTCGGGAGGGATTCCTTGGTTGGAACTCCGGAAGTTTGTCATTAGAAACAACGACAAGAAAACCAGGCGGTGAAACTAATTGTAACCAGGAATATTTCGTGGGAAGTTAATTTTTAAGACACCGAAACCAAAAAACTATTGTTTCATCTTTTAAGAGTCAAGAAATAGGCAAAAGTCGACTCTATCACTTTCATGTTGAAACGAGCTTGAAAGGACAAGAGCTCGATGATATTTTCAAATTTATGGAGTTATAAAGATCCAAAAAATTACCGCTCGTGTAGTCCCAGTAAAAGGGTGTACTAGGTTCCCCGTGAACTACCATACACACCTTGGTTATAAAATGAAAGAAAAATCAACCAAGGACTCGCGTACGTGCAGTAGTCTCCCCGAATGTTGTGTTCGGTGTATCACGGTTACAAGGCGGAAAGTGCACTCCGTCTTGCGGATACAAAAGGATTAAAACCTCAGAGGGTCTCCTATATACTCAAACAAGACAGGAGCACAGCATGTACTTAGCGTTGTCCGAAGCCGATGGCGCAGTGACAACTCATGGTTTAAAGACACCTTAACACATGTCTAATTTAGACCATCAAATATTCCATTAGGTTTCAATGTTGCCTTAGGTTAATTGAATAAATTTCAAGTTGATCTTGTATTTATGTTTCAATTCCAAGGTCCTACCGACCTTTGAATTTAATCCCTAAATGCAAGCCATGCCATAAAATACCATTTCGTTCGATGAAAATCTATCTATGAGAAAAGTTTAGAATTTTCGAAACGATAGCAAATAATGACAACACACAGAAGCATCCACTACAAATGCAAGCTAATGAAAACGAGAAATCTTTCCTGCATGCCCAATGCTAGTTATGCGAAAGATTTTCCAATTCCACAATGCAAACAAGAATGCAATAAAAAATATATTTATTTATTTATTTTTCAATGCAATAGAGCAAAGAGTGCACTAAATTACATGAAAAATAAACCTTCACACTAGTTCGAAAATTTTAATGCGAGAGTTGAAACGAAAAAATTCAATCAAATCAAAAGCAAACAAAACACAAACTCAAACGAATGCCACAATCTCTCAAATCGAAGAAAGATGTAGAAACAAACCCATACAAGCAATGGAGCTGTGATTGGAGTGACAAGAAGCAAAATCGAATGAAAGAGGCAAGACTCATTCCACCAAATGCAATAACTCAAAACGGATTTAGGGTAGCCGAATGCAATCACAAATAATGAAGGTGGTCAGAAACAAAAGACCTAAGCTCCACAGGAGGCTTAGCATACCAAAGCACTAGAAAACCCTAAGGCTATGATGTCACAATAAATGGGCAAACAAATCGAAGGAAGGAGGTTGTTCACAATACAAACAATCCCAAAGCACTCAAATCAAGTCAAGAAAACATCCGCAGAGACAAGTACCGACCAAAAACTCCGCAAAACAAAAAGCAAAGCCTAACACCTGCTGTGAAATGGCATGATCACCGCGCAATCAAGCGTACGTGGATGGCGCGGGTACTTAACTAGCAAATAGCGCCAATGGGTGTGACTATCAGACTATAAACCACGCCAATCAAGCCACCCATAGAAAAAGGAAAATTTTGGAAAAATAGAGGTCAAATCGATCCTCCTCGGGGTGAACAAAGGTCTTAGACCACACAAAGATAATCGTAAAAGGCAAGCTACAAGCAAAGACCAAGAAGAAGACCTAATGGACGAAAGACAAACTCACACATTGATCCCCAATGGAGTCTTCAATTTGTTGGTGAGGTAAATCCCCCGCAACAAAGGCGATCCCACTAGCCCTGTAGGTCTAGCCACAAACAAGATACGATATGACATCAATTCCTAGTTAAGGAATGGATAAATACTTGGTAGATAACTTACCGGGCAGGTCCCACGTTGTTGTGTTGTCGGGAAGAGTGTGGTTGCCTCTCGTCTCGGTTCGACGTATCACGATCCGCTCGTTATCACGCCGCATACTCCGTACATACACAAGAAACAAAGATGATACACAACGTACTACTCACATCCATAACTATCGCTTAGTCAAAGAAGACTAAATCAAATGCGCAAATAAACATAACACAAACAGATGGAACTAATACCATAGTCGAGTATATTAATTGAAAGAAGGAAGAGTACAACCAAGCTTCGACGTTGAGGTTTCCTCCAATGGTTCCAAAGGAGCACGTCTCACAAATCTCGTCGGGAATTTTCGATGGGGCTCTCTCTACGGGATCCTACTTTGTTCAACCTTCTCTATAGCGATTACTCGGCCTATAGTATCTCTTCTCCAAGTTCGCATCTTGGCTATATGTTTAGCTAGCTTTTGTAAAGGGAGAAGGGAGAGGTTAGGATCCCTATAATCATGGAGGGGAGTCCTTATCTTCAAAGAATGTTCCAATAACCACTACCTAAAGGAAGAGATCCGTGGCTTATCGAGTTTTAACCATTTCTAATGAGTCATCCCCGAGGTGTTGGGGAAGGAAACTTCCGCCTAATTTGTTAAAAACATTCTCAAAAAGGCCGGGCGCGCGCAGTAACAAAAAAGAGACAGAAAGCACCAGCTTGGCTAGCTCTCTAGTGTACATCCTCCACACTGGCGCAAGGGCTGAACCGGCTACCCATGCCAATGCCAAAACATAGGTTTTTGTGGGCTTTCTAAGGAAATGTTCACCAGGAGAAATTATGTCCATATGCGTAAGGATGCAAAGAAGGTGTCTACAGAGTACGACACTACTCACAAATGTCACGAGAAAGACCCTCCAACATGTGTGTGAGATTGCGTGTGGATAGTGAAAAAATGTTGTGTAACAATGGGTATGTACATATTGTAGGGTCGTGGTAGTGGAAGGTGATGATGAGGAAGGTGAAGATGGTGGTGAGGATGATGGTGGAGTGGATGGTGGCTTCTTACCATCTCCATGAATTCTTCCTCCTAAAGAACCCTCTCCTTTTGGAGGCCTTGAACTTTCTCCTGCATCCTTACATTCCTTTCCTCATAGAGGACTTTAACCATCTCGCCTATCAAACATGCCTTCCTAAATGCTCTCTCATATTTTGTCGTATGTTCTCCTTCATGAGACATGCTCACGTATTAATCAGCAACTCTGTAACCGGAGGATGTGCTCGTGTTGAAGACTTTGGAAACCTTTCCTCTTCTTCCTCTTTGACCCAACCGTAGGGCTCGCAACTAGCTTCCTTATCCTCTTTTGAGTTTTAACCTTGTACACACATGACACAAACTTGCAAACACCGTATCCCTTCGTATAAAAACTTCAACAACTAAGTGCTCTAATTAAAAATGATCTTAATGGAGGATTTTAGTAATGCTCATCTAATTCCCCTTTCGATTTTTTTATAAAAAAATGTCTTATGTGTGCTTAAGGGTTCAAGTTCTCTGCCATAAATTATTAAGTCCCACGAGTGTTTTTTATCTCAATCTAGTGAGAAATTTAACATAAAAACAAGAGTTGAACAACAACAAATAAAGTATATAACATCACCATACATAACATTAACATGCATTTGATGAAGGAGTTCACCCCCCCGGGCTACATCTCTCCTTGATCCAAACCTTCCATGGGTTGGGCTCTATATTATGCTCAATTTTTTCAGTTATACTTATTTACAATGCTCTTTTTCTCCTATAACCTACTCCAATGAGTCCAAAATGGCTCAAAGTGGTCGCCTAGCCTCGTTTCCGAGCCCGAATTGGTCGAAAAATGCAAAAGTTATGGCCTTTTCGATTTTCCCCACTATTTTAGGTCCTAAACTAATTAACTCCGCCACTAAAACTAGTAGTTTTCACTAACCGAGGTACGCCAATTAATTTATAAGTGGCGATTAACGCCACTGCGTTTTGTTGCCACTAATCGCGCATTTTAAACTAACTTTCATATAATCCATAATCCGTGTCCATAGAAAGTCACCGATTTTGAGATTAATTTGGTCTCATATACCTTTGCTTATGTTTACTCCCACACATATTCTTCCATGTGAGTAGATCATGGTACTGGGAGTTATAATCTGCGGTCACATAAGCCTCTTAAAGTATTTCCTATTCCTTGGAATAGTGAGAGGTGCCATAAATGGCCGGTAAATTGGGAAGCTCGACCCAAGGTATCTTGGGTATTTACCGTTGTGGTGTGATTCGAAATCTTTGGAAACCAAGGGGTGAGGAATAGCCAAGCTTCTTCCCCAAACCACGCGTCCTTTTACTAAGGCCTTTTTGTAGTCCTTGTTGTGATCAAACAAGACAAGAAGAAACCCTTGGAGCAGAAGTTGACCGCATTTGTGTGGTCCAAGCAGCGTAGACCCATTCGTAGAGATCCTTTGTAAGAAATAAAGACCATTAACTTAGATGATGGCATTTTCTCGTGAAATTTGAAGTCGTTCTTCGTATCCGATGGGAAATCTCACGATGGGAACATCCTCTATTTTTTCAACTCCGAAAAGGCTTGCAACAGTTTGAGCTGCTATCTTAGGCTTTGTACACAATATCCCAGAGGGAGAAGCCGCTGGTGATGAGGAAGCTCCCACCTGCCTCCCTCTCAATCAAGGGATAAGACTAGAGTATCATCTCTATCAATATTATAAAATGAGAGGGGAAATGAGGCATCGAGTTGTTTACCTATATAGAAGTATTTGAAGAGTCAGAACTCTTCACCTCGTGCTCTAGGGCTCGCAAGAGATTCTCGAATTTATCCATCGGGCGGACCCAAACAAACATGGATTTGCTCGTAAGAAGGGAGATCCGGATTTGAAAGGGAAGGAGAGTAGATCCAGGATCCCGGATACCAAGATGCAATGTGGAAGCCAAGTTGATGATGCTTACCTTCTCGCCGATAGCCGCAACCCATTCGGTATCCTCGTTGCAGGCTTCCGACCTCTTTTGGAAGATTTTGCAGGTGGCAAGAGGCATTTTTATTCTCGATTTCATAGTATTCAGTTATCGTCGAGTGGAGGAGCCACATTCGTAATGCAATATGCACAGCTCCTCTCGTCGGTACGTATATGTGAATGGCGACAATACCGGCGAGTGCCGAATGGCGTCCGCAGGCTTCGAAGATGATGGGCGCGGCCTCAATCCACTATAAGAAGAGAGAGATCTCCACAGAGCCCCGCAATGCGTTGGATGACATCAAAGAACAAAGAGCCGTGAAGAGGAGGCTAGGGTTCATCTTGCCCGTTGGTCCAAAGAAAAATCTCGACTTAGACAACACTTTCTTTTCCAACTTCTTCCTCGAATTATTGAGAGATTTAATAAGAATTTGTGTAGGATTTACTTTTGATTTCGTTGAAATGGAAAATATATTGTACAAAAGGAAAACAAAAACAAAAAAAAATCTAAATTTTCACCGAATTAGAGTGGAAGCACTAACATTCCGTCTTAGTGACAACCCAGATCGTTCCCTCGGTTTGAAGCACAATGGAGTCCTCAACTCGATAGCATTGACAAAGGTTCTGATGAATTAGATATAACATGTTAGTGTCCCGTACCTCGCGTATTGGTAAACCAAATGACAGGGTAACATCGACCAATATTTGGAGTCCTAGGACCTAGCTCTTCGAATTTTAGGGAGTGGCCTTCTATTATGCATACAGATGTGAACTTGTTCATTTTGTATGTTTGATTTTAGGCTACGAGTTACATATTTTGGTTTGTTTTGGTTTTGAGGTAAACCGACTTCAGAAAACAAGTTAGAAAAGAGAGTTCATCAAATCAACGTAAATAAGTGGGGTCGTATAAAGTCAAGGATGTCTAAATGATGGACAAGGTGTACTGCTGTACGATTTAGCAAGGCTTTCAATGGGATCCTTGGGTGAGGTGTGAGGTGAAATAAACATTAATTTTGTGAAAAACAAAGAAGCTCAACATATAGTTTGAAAGCAAATACTCATGAGGTAGGGCAAATAATTAATCTCTATGAACAATACCAACCGATAAACATGAAAGATAAACATTCAAAGGGAGACATAGAAGCATAAGAACCCTAACTTTAGAAATTCACCTTCGCTTGTTAAAAATATAAATACAAACAAATAACTTAATATATGAAGAGGGAACTCCTAAACAACACATATCAAACTATCGAGAACTTTGAAACAAGTTGGTGTTAGCGGACAAAGGGAAAGATTGAACGAGACCTCTTGACTTAACTTTCATCAATCAATACTTCATAGAAATGTTTCAAAAATAGAGCTGCAGAACTTCAAACAAGCAGGCATACCTTGAATCAGCATTTCTGATAGCTAACATACTGACCATTAATGAAACAAATAACAAATTCTTGGTAGACCTAAGGAGCGCTAAGAATTCCTTATAATGACCAACAAGAAGAAAACAACAAAGTTAGACAAATGAGGTTTGAGGTGCTTCCATGAGCATATCTCAACCTATACTTTTCTGATCTACAACAAACAAGAAGCATGAAAAATTAAAATGAAAACAAGAAGACATAAAAAAATCAGGGAAACATCACCATTCACCAAGCTATGGAATCTTGCACACAATGCTCCTCCACCCATCAAGCCAAGCAAGCCATTCATCCACTTCATAAAACCAATATTTTCTCCAAGCTCATGAAACTATGTATTTCTCTCAACATGTCAATTTCTCCCTGTTTTAAAATGAATCCTTGTGGTTTATATAAGCCAAGAGGGGAAGGAGCTCACTAGAGCATCTAGAAGGCCATTGGCCAAAACAAAATATCTAAAATCGTCTCGAGGCCTTACAAGGTCCAAGGCACAAAATATCTCTCTAAAATATATTTTTCGGACCAAAATAGCAAAAAAAAAATCACTTTTAATCTCTAACATACATGATAGAACTTGCCTAACGCAAATTTTCCTTGTCCTCACCACAGAATGCAAAATCGTCTCTTTTTTAGCGTAATTTCTAGCGCGCAACACCAAAATAGGAATTTTGCGCGAGCTGGAGGCCTTCCCGATGTCGAAAAAGGCTCCGTGATGGCCCGTTGGAAATCTATGGATGCATAATTTCCAAATATACTTGATTTATTTCAGTCCTATCTCTCCTAGAAACTACTCAAAAAGTGGAAAAGTTGTAGAAACCTGTGAGCGTTGCAAGACCTCGCTCAAAAATAGTGATAGGAAGGTGAAAAAATGGTTGTTTTTGGACCTTTTGAGGGACCAAAACAACTCCAAATGAGCTAAAAAAATTATGATCATACTCCCCTAGTGCCAAGGAATCCAAAAAACATAAAATTTCCCCGCTGAAGATGCTTCCGAGAAAAAGTGGCCGGGCCCGGTGGTGCGCTCCTAGGTTTGAAAATCTGCCAAAAAACAAAAAGGTGTCCAATTTTGCCCAAATTTGGTGAGTGGATCCCTCAAGGATCTTTAGGAAACCTATAGTGAATCTTGGGCCAAATTCTAAGCCTAGCTTGGTCCTTTCCATATTTTTGCGCCGGGTGCCTCCTTTTCAGCCTTTCTGAGCTTTTTTCTAGCAAACTCGGTTTAGCTTTTTGTAATGTTGAGTCATCTTTCTTTGTAAGCCTAAATCCTTTTTGCTTTCTCCAATTTGGCCTCTAAATGCAGGTTTTCCCTTTCTAGCCAAGCTTCTTTTTCATGTTCAATTTCTAAGGCAAGGAACTTAGTGAGAGGGAATTGTCACAGTCAGCCGACTCTTTCCTCTCTCGTTTTTATACGTTTCCCTAAGACCCATAGTCTTAGGCCTCTTCTTAGCTTGCCCTTCTTCTTCATCATCTTCTTCATAGTCACTCTCATGTACTCTTCTAGCTTCACTTGTGATTTCTGAGCCTCTTTGTACTTGAGTAATTCTAGCCTACAAATAGGATGTTGTCCACTCATTTGCTTGTTTTGCATTTGTAGGAAATAAATAAGATATTTTTATCTTTCTAGATCAATCACCAAATCTCTAACTTGTGCATCCCGGTCTTTGTAAGAGGAATTAATAACTTCGTTCCATTTTCTTCATCAATGTCCAAGTGAATGAGTTCAAACTCCCTCTTTTTCATGATTTCTTTTTGTTCCTCTATTTCTTTCCTTTGTTCCTTCATGGCTTTCCCCTTGTCCTTCTTTGCAATTCACCCCGGTCTTTCTTTGGAAATTTACCTCGCTCCTTAATGCCCCCCGGTGACATTGTTTACCGTTTTTGAGTGACTTTGCCTTTCACCATGGAGATTTTACCACTTTTAAGGGGGAGTGCATGGCCCCTTGCCTTCGGGAGCAATAAACACATGCTTCCCACCTTCGATGAGGGATGGATGAGAGGTGTCGCAACCGGGATTGTTCAATTTGGTCACTTACAGCTCCGGGACTATATTTTCCTTCAAGAATGTTTTCCATGGGCATTTCTTTGTCAATTTGTCGTGCGTGCGCTCCTTGATTATCAATTTCAACACGAAGGATATTACCACTGAGGATCTTAAAAGGTCATGCTCGTTTTGCAAGGGAGGTGCTCAAGTCTGATACTTTTTCATCTTCAAGACTCCGTCCATGTCTTTATCCTTTTTTTCCGTTGTCTTCGACTATTCTCATCATTAGGAGTTTTTCCATCATTTCCTTGTGTATTTAAGACCACTCCGAAATTGTCTCTCGGACTATCCTCATCAATTTCCTTTGTTGTGATTGTCTTCCTCTTTCTTCTTGTCTTTATCTTTGTCGTTGTTTCGCCGTTTTTCCCTTAGTCAGCGTTGTCTTTTTTTTTTTTTTTACCGTGTCGCCCTTCTTCTCACTGGGCATCATCAAGTAAAAAACCTTGCTATCTTCCCCCGATTTGTGTTTAGAGATGTCGTTGGTATTTTGACCGCCTTCCTTCTTGACTACTTTCATTTCTTCATTGTTTGCATCATCTTCATTAATTTCTCTTTCTTCATTAATTTCCTCTTTATCTTCGCATTGTCCCTTGCTTACCGCTCTTTTCACCGTTGCCTTCATCGCTTCTGTTTGCCTTCTACCGCTTCGTAGTGTTTACTAGGATTAGCATTACTTTCTTTAAGGTCACTACCGCTTTTCAGATCACTTCTCGTTTGGAGAAGGTGTTTGAAGAATGTTTTCTTGGGAGAGTGATTCTGTGAGGAAAGTGAACATGGTCAATGGACGGAGAAGAAGGGGTATGAGGAAGATTTTTAGACGAGGATGGTGCATTTAGCAATAGGATGGAGGATGAAGAATTGGAAGTCATTATGAGTGATAAAGGCTTCCCAAGGAATGCCTTTATGTTTCATTGGTGAGTTACAATGATTTTGACAAGGGAGTGATGAAATAGACTTGCCCTTTGCTTAGCCGGGGAAGTTTCTTTTTCATGATAGTGGACATTTTTCGAAGAGCTCTTGGCAGAGTGAAATAAGGTAGGTTCAAGTCAGCCTTGGTCCCGGTGAAATGCATGAGGAGCCTAATAGGATATGAGTAGATCCGGGATAACCTTCCCTCATAGGTAAAATATTTCATAACAATCTTCATGAGGAAGGCATACCCGTTCAGATGTGAAAAAGGGAAAATGGTTTTACATGTGCACTTTGACAATCAAGCTAGAAAAAGGCCGATAATGGATTAAGTCAAGATATGTTTGCTAAACCATTTATCACCTATGCAAGGGATATTGGTGGCTTTAGAGATAGCTTTAGGTCAACTCAAACAACCCCGCTGTGTGAACCTTGCTTATGCAATCTTAGGGCAAAAAACTTAGTTAATTGAGGATGCCTTTGATTTCTTGTACCTTGTTGTAAAATCAAAACATCTTGATTCTGGAAACAAGATAAAACAAGGTGAGGCACCGCCTATAAAGTCTAGAGGCTCAAACCCATTGGGTTTGCCTCCTTTCTTGGCCCCGTCTTCTTTAGTCTTTGAAGCTCATCACATTCTTTGAGAAATAATGACTAGGTTATATTTCTTTCAATTTTGAAACAAAAAGCCTCTTTGTAGATGAAGTGTAGGAGAGAGGCTTTCTGTGGAGTCACTTAGGACCTTAAAACAAAGCCGGGTACTCAAAAGACAATTGGCTACTCTTACATTTAGATTTTCTCTCAAACTACCTTAGACTCAATTCTAACCTTAATCAGCACTTTGCCAGCTCAAAAACGTGATGAGGAGATACAAATTGATGAAAAATACTAGAATCCCTTTCTTTGTGATAAGAAACAAATTTTGTTGAAAATAAGCAATTTTCAAATTTTGGTGAAAACCGGGCGGTGTTGCGCTTTTCTTTTAGGCGCGCGTCGCCGTGGCCCGGCCACTTCTACACACGGTGGGTGCGATGGGAGAAGTGTTGGGCATGCAGCAATCTTCAAATTTCGAAAGGGGCCGCATGCGGTGTGTGTGCAATGATCGCAACGATGGGCGCGCGTGCCGTCTCGTGCCTCGCTGCTCCCCGCACGGCAGGAGATGGGCGGGGCCGGAGTGCGTACTCGCACGCGGAGATGGGCGTGGCCCTCAAGGTTGCCCAAGCAAGTAAGCTCTACATACGGTGATAATAAAAATGGCACAAAGACTAATGTGAATAAGCGCACCGCGTCTAGTGTAAAAAAATGCACCGAGCGCACCTACGTGCATGCGGCATCTCCCGTTTCCGCTCGAGAATGTTCTTTTTCGAAAAATCAAAAGCCCTCCTCCTTTTTACTAAAGACGAAATGAACGGAAAAGGTCGTCAGTATTTATATACCCGTTTGAAGTGATTTAAGAGGCAAAACCTTCTCCTTAGTTCAAAAAAGCATATTCCTTATTTGCCTTTTCGATCGTTTTTTCTTTTAGTGTACACAACTTTCTTACCCTTTTTAAGCATATGAATGGGCCTATGATGTCCTTTAAAATTTGCAAGGTGAATTACACAACCAATTTTCTTCCTCCTTCTTAAACAAGTATGTGGCCGTTTTTCCGTGTAGCACTTTAACTTTCAAAATTTGATTTTTCCTCTTTTGAGTTCAATGGCACTCTTTGTATTTGAAAAATAAAAAATTGTGACCTTTACTTATCTTTAAAAGATAACTCAACAAAATCCTTACACCCTCTCGCAGAAAACTTTTACACCCTCTCGCTTGTCTATGAAGGAGGTGTTGTTTTTACCTCATATTCAGCACTTGCATATTCATCCAAATTTTCTTGCCTAAAACCCCTTCCCAGCGGTGAGACAAAAAACAATTTTTTGTGTAAACAAATATGCCCGATGTTTTCCTCTTTTAGTATGATTTTCCCTTTTGTAGTAGTCTTATTCTTCTCCACTAATGGCGCCTTTGATGGTTTTTTTTCTTATCCGTAGGGGCATGGAAAAAGGGAAGTTGTTCCTCTCTCATTTATGTTTTGAAGGCACATAAACTATCTCAAGGGCATCTTTTCCAAAATGTGTCGTGTTGTTCACATATCACTGATTTTTCTAAAATTTTGCACAAAGACTTGAATGAGCAGTATGTTACCTCTTATAGTGACTTCAATACCTATGCATTAGCCTCCAATTTGTTGTGATTTTAACTCTTATGGATGATGTTCTGAAATCTTCTAGGTATCCTTGATTTGTAGTGAAAAACTTGATTTTCCTATAGTTTTAGCTCACTGTGCCTCTAAGAAAATGCCAACTGTCTTGACTGAAGTTTTTCTTTAGTGCCTCTCTTTTGCCCTGTTTTGTTTTAGGCCAAACATAAATACATCCCTGCAGAGATGTATTCGATAGAGTGACTTAGTCTTGGCAGATTTTGCTATTGGTTCATGAGGGGCCACCTTGGAGATTGTTTGAGCACCTTCTTTTTAGAAAAATGACCATGTCAGCTCTGCTTTTCTTGATTTTACCATTTGAGCTCTGTTGAAAAAGAAATGCATGAGACATGATGGTGCATGACTTAAGGAAGACTAAATAGATTTGTTAGCAAGGTTTTTAGGAAAGGGCTCTTGACTAATGGATAAAAACAAAGTTTTTAACTAGACATAGGGCTTTTTAGATTTTTTTACCTAAGCACCATCACCTATAAACCTAGACACATTGTCATTACTGTGAGGGGTTTTATAGACAGAGTTTTGATATCAACAATGACTTGGGAAGTTAGGAGAGTAAGAGGGAAAACTTGGCTTAACTTGGCCAGACAAATTTGTGAAATAATAAGGCTTATGCATCAAATCTAGAATGCTATAGATAGAAGTAAAAATCATGGATAGAGTAAGGCTTATTAGTCCAATATGGGGTCTTGACAGGTTGACCAAGCTAATCATAGTAGATAAGAAAGGGGAAAAGTGAAAAAATTTCTCTAAGGGGATTTCTAGAGGACAAAATGATTGTTTGAATTTGGTTTCTAGAAAACCTGGATAAAGCATATAGTCATCTAAATAGCTGAAAAATACTGATGATTAACAGTGGCTCCATTTGGGGAGGGCAGCTCCTTTTCCGGAGGTGCCCAGAATTGCAGATCTTTGGCTTGTGAAGACCAGTGCCTCATCCATTGACGCAATTTTCTCTTTCATTACTGCCTTCCTGAGATGGTGTTTTTAAAAACTGAAAACATGATTTAGCTCAATTTCACCTTTACCTACACACCTACTTTGCCTAATATTTTTTTCTTCCTTGGGTGCACTTGAACTGGCAAACCCCTTGACCTCATATTTTTTGAAAAAAGAAAATAAACTATATACTTCTACACTTATATCCCCCGGGAGTTCAGATTAAACTGATGAACTCCTTTGATTCTCTACCTATAGTACTCAACTGTCAAGGTTAAGCTGTTTCACAGGATTTCATTCACTGGATTAAAAACATGAAATTGAAAACATGACCAAATTAGGATTAGACAGTCTGGTTTGTCATGTGTTTGTGGCATAAAAACAAGCTGCACAAAGAAGGCCATTTTTCTACAAAATGATATTTAGAAAAATCAGGGCTAAGATACATAGTTTGCTATTTATCCCTATTTTTCTCTTTGGTTCTGTTTTGAGTGTGTGGAACCAGTATATTTCTTTCATAATCTACATTCTTTGATAAGTCAAGCTTTCATAATTTGACTATCATTCTTTTCACTAACTTATCAACAATCAAATTAAAACATGCTGAGCTATGCTTAGGCTAGATAACTGAACAAGACATCCTTTTGGCACTACTAGTGGCACTTAGAATTGCGCACTTTCAATATAATTATTTTTTTGGGTATGGGGCTATACCATTTCTTTAGAATCTGCCCTCTTTTCTACTTTTTCTGTTGTTATTTCATTGTCTGAATTCTGACATTTTCTTCAAACAATGATATGTACAATGAGTGAAAATTCAGAATTAGAAATCTTGACAAAAGTAATGTTTCATTGTCCTACCATTGACAGGACCTCCAAATGTTTCATTTCCATCAGGTTCTTGTAGGAAGAAGGCATTGTTTCCTCTAACTGAACTAATAAGAAATGGCCCTTTCCATAGGTTTTCAAACTTACCATGCTTTCCTTTATCTTCTCTCCTGGAGTCCCATTTCAACACTTTATCCCCGATCTAAAAATAATTTTCTTTGGTCCTTCTATCAAAAATATTCTTCATATTTTCTTGTACTAATTGTGTCCTTTTGTAGACTTCTTCTCTTGTTTGTTGTAAATGGATAGTCTGATTTATCCTCCTTTGCATATCATTTTATTTTGTTTGAACTTCTTGCAATAGTTTCATTACCAGAACTCCCAAGGATGTCGGGAAAATGGAATCCATGCCATACACTAGTTGATAGGGAGACATACCAATTGATTTCTTGGTGGTTAGTCTATCAGCCCATAATGCATGTACTAGTTTTCCATGCCATGCTTTTTTATTTTTTTCCAGAAGTTTCTTAATGATATTGACTAGGATTTTATTAGAAGACTTAGCTAACCCATTACCTTGGGGGTAATAAGATGTGGAATGTCCTAATGTAATAAAATATTTATAACAGCATTAAACCATTCTTTTGGAGGAAAAAGAAACAGCGTTATCAGTGATAATATTCCTAGGACAACTGAATCTAGACAGAATGTTGGTTTCTAGAAATTTAATAATGATTGAATCATTGGAATTCCTATAGGGGATGGCTTCTATCCATTTGGTAAAGTAATCGGTAGGCGTGAGGATCAATTTTTATTGAGCTGAAGAAGAAGGGTGTATTTCTCCAATAAAATATAAACCCCATTGCTGAAAGGGAGCTTCGACAATGATCGGATGCAAGGGAAAAGGTAAAATATTTCTCTTGCCATCAAAAATTTGGCATTTATGGAAAATCATGACTAGTTTGTGGGTGTAGGGGAACAAGGTAGGCCAATAGTAACCGGATCTAAGGATTTTTTTGGCCGTGGTTTTCCAGTAAATATGGCCTCCACATTATCCTTCGTGCATTTCACGCATAATCTTTCCTGCATCATGTTCAAGCAAACATTTAAGCAGCATACCAATAGGATTTTTCCAATATAGAACTCCATATAAGTTGCAAAACTTTAAAGATTTTTGTTTGAGGAATATTTCTTTTGTATTTGATAAGGTAGAAGGAGCATTAAGATAGAATAATACGTAAAGAATATCAGCATACCAAGGTGAATTCAAAAATACTTCTTCCACATAAGGAGCTGTGCATTCTTCCTGTTCTTCTAAAGTATCAACAAAATTTATATCTAATGCTTGGAGATTTGTTTTAGCCATTAGTTTCGCGAGTCCTTGTCCCTTAACCAGTTTAGTGGGTTTGATATCTAAGTCATATTCTAAGATAATAACAATCTACTTTCCTCTTTTACCATCAGGATTCCAATTTAATATATCTTTGACAATGGTGTGTTAAACAAAATCAATGATATGAGAATGCAAGATATAAACTCTGAAGTCTTTTAGTGCTTTTACCAATGTGAATTCCTGCTTTTCCATGGTATTATATTTTAAGGGAGCGTCTATTAGGGCTTTGCTAAAAAAGGCTATGGGCTGTTCTTATGTAGTTGCTTTCTTTTGTAACAACACTGCAGCTACCGTGTGCTCAGATGTAAATGAGAAGATGTAACAGTCTTTGATGAAATCCATACTTATTAGAACTAGTGTTTGGGTGAGTGCCCTTTTAACCAATTCGAAAGATTGTTTGGCCTCTAAAGTCCACTTAACTCCTACCTCCTTTTTCAGCATGTTCGTGATACTTCTTAAAAGTTTGATAAGATTGGGGATGAATCTTCTTAGTAAATTAATCTTTCCAATAAAAGATTGTAACTCCTTAATGTTTCTGGGGTGGCTGATCTGCAATATGCCTTCAATCCTTTTGGGGTCTATTTTAATTCCATCTTTAGAAATGATGTGGCCTAGGAGCTTTCCTTCTTCGAGACCAAAAAGTTTTTTCTTGGGATTTAGAGATAGGCCATATTTCTTACATTTTTCAAAAACCTTTCTTAGGTGAATCAGATGTTCCTCATCTGATTTGGAATATACTGTGATATCATCAATTGAATATAAAGTAACCTATTTCTTTTGAGAAATCCATGTCCATGGCTCTTCGAAAAGTTTCCCCAGCGTTCATTAACCCAAAAGGAATTTTAACATACATGAATGTGCCCCAGGGTGTGGTGAAAGCGGTTTTGTGTTGATCACTAGGGAAAACCAACACTTGGTTGTATCCGAAAAAAACCATCAAGTAACGGGATTATTTTAGAGCCAACAACTTTTTGAAGTATGTGGTCCATTTTGGGCAAAGGATAGTTATATTTTAAGGAGGACCTATTCAGATTTCTGAAGTCGATGCAAAGTCTAATCTCTCTGGTCTTCTTTCTAACTGAAACAAGGTTTGAAACCCACTCGGAGTATCTAAGAGAAACTATTATCCCAATATCATACATTTTTTTGATTTCCTTTTCAACTAAAGGCAATAAGACGGGATTTATCCTCCTCAACTTTTGTTTGAAAGGCTTTTGGTTTTCTTTGAGAGGAATCTTATGTTTAATAATGCTTGTGTCGTACGATTTCAAATCTTGGTATCCCCATGCGAACACATCTTTAAACTCTTTAAACAATTCAACATACTTTTGTTTTATGTGATGAGGGAGGGTTTTGGAAAGTTTGATCATTTCTGGTTCTTATATGCTCCCTATGTTATACTCTTCTATATCAACCTCAATGGATTCCATTTTTGGTTTTTTGGCCACGGCATTAAAATCGAACAATTCTTCCAAAGGTGCAAGGCCTCTAGGTATTGTGTCATTTTCACAGTGTAAGATTTCGAGATCTCTTTGGTCTAGGTCCTCATATATTTCATCTTCATAAGGATGTGTGATCAGATTTATATTTGTTAGAGAAGGCAAATCAGACTCCTGATCTTTATTTTTATCTTAATGTCTTCCTCACATTTTAAGCTTGGTTTAGTCATTTCAAACTCATTTCTAGATTGAAGAAAATCATCAATTTGTTTGCCACCTTCAAATATCTACCAATGGTTAATGTTGTCAGGTATTGTAGGATGGTGTTTGATTTTGATATGATATTTTTCATTTGCAGATGGTATTTGGAAATTTCTTGCAGCATAGGCGAGCTCATTGGCGAGGTCATTTTGGGCTCTATGAATGTAAGTGAGCTCATATTTCTTGAAGGTTTTGAGGATGTCTAGGGCTGCATTTATGTATTCCCTAAATCTTGGGTTCTTGGCTGAATATTCACCTTTGATCTATTTAATCACAAGTTATGAATCTCCTTGGGCTAATATTTTCTTAGCACCTAAGTCTTTAAGTAAGTGCAAACTAAGGAGGATGGCATCATATTCTGTGATGTTATTGGTACATTGGAGTTCTAATCTATAAGAATGACCCTCATTTGTATTTTGTATCTAGATACCGGCCCCTGAACCAGTTTTTCCACATGAACCATCAAATCTTATGCTCCAATGAGTTTCTACTTCATGTTTGTCATTAATTTTTTTTTAGGTATGTTAGAGTTTTGGTCGTCATTTTCCTTTTTTGAGTATAAGGGAGGGTACTTTGACAGACTGAGTTCTTCTTTATTTCCTTTATTTTCTCATTAATATTAATTTCGTTGTATAAAATAAAAGAATCCAAGTTTGAATGGATGGAATAAACCAGAGTATTTTTTGGCTTATCTAGGTTGCTTACCATATATTTCATGTGAGTCTCTTGGTACAGCTTCCTAGTTTGGTTAAAAACTAGGATAGTGGCATATGACATGTCCATTTGGAGGCTACCTCATAGGTTGTCTTCCCATGACATGGATAATAACATGCCATATTTCGGGGGAATATCAGCTACTACTACATCCATGACTAGGCTTTTAGCAGGTATTTGTGCAAGAGCGATACAAAGGTTTTTTTATCAAGGCAAAACACTTGACCCTACTTGAATCGAATGAGTACAAGTCTTTGTAAGGTTTGGTTACCTCTAGGCCCAAATTTTCCATGACTACTTTAGGCATGAGGTTATGGGAAGCACAAGAATATAGCATGGCGTTGTGTAATATTTTGTCGTATATGTTCAAGCTGACATAAAAAGGAGAGATAGTTCCTTCTTGATATTTTCCCTCTACTTCGAGACCAAATAATAGCTCGGGTCTATCATTTGTCAAATTTAAAGTTTCTGTATCATTTCCTATGTTTAGGAATTTCAAAATTTGGGATCTATACACATCTATAGTTACCAATTCGGTGAGGGGCACGGTTATCTTGATTTTAGAAATCTCTCCTTAAAAATTGAAAGGTATTTGGGTTTTAGGCACATTTGCCTTAGTTTTATCAGCCATGAATTTTTATATATTCTTGATTTGCTAATTTTGGTTAGGGGCTTTTTTCAGCAAAGTTTTCTTAGGGGCCTTAGTTGAGGTACTAGGATAGCTTGGGTTAAGGTTTGTTTGGATAGTTTTATCTTTGTTCTGATCAATTTTCTTAGCCTCGACATTGTTACTGTCTGATGTTATTTTAAGAATGGTTTCGGGAGCTTTCTTAACAGCAGTGTCTGAGTTGTTTTTCCTAGAGTTTTCTTGGTTTTTCTTACTCCTAAGATCATATTTCCTATGGAATTCCAGTATGGCATTTTGTAATCCTATTTTAGGATATTCGGGATCCTCATAATTTGTTTCACCTTGGTTTGAGGAGAAAAAGCCTTATTCTTCTTTTGTGAGAAAAACCTCACCCTCGTTATCAAAGCCTATCAAGTTTAGATTATTTTTAGCTAGTTGTTCAATATCTCTTTCCCCTTCATCAACATAGCTATCTTGGAAAGGTGGTCTGATCTATTGATCATTTTCTCTTGGTTTGATTTGAGGTGGGTCTCTTGTAAAGTTTTGATTCCGGTTTCTATTTTGGGGGTTTGTTTGGTTGTCCCTAGGGGGTGTTCTCTCACTTAAGTTTATCCTTTCCATCATTCTCTCCATGGTCCTAACCAGGTTATCTATTTTGGAATCTTAAGAGGAAGTGGAAGGCATGGTCTTGTCTCGGTAAGTAACTTTCTTTTATGATCTCATCCTAGCCCTTTTTTCAATGAGGTTGGCTTCAGCACTAATAGCTCCCATTTGCATTTCTTCTAAAGTTGTGGGGTCTCTTTCTCTTAATTGATATGTCATGTCCGGATCGAAACCTTCCGGAAAATTTACTAGTGCTAGGCTGGGTGGAGGTTTCATGTGAGGTGGCAGGGCGTTATAGACACTGTTGAACCTAGTGCAATAGTCTTGGACACTTTCCCCTATGTTCCTTTTAAGATTTCTATATTCAGAAAGAATTTGAAGGGGATTTTTCTTGATTTCCCATCTATTTACGAAATTTTGATAAAGTGACGGGAGATCATGTATACTATTAGGAGTCAAGTTTTAAAACCATTTTTTGGCTTCTCCTCCTATGCTTTGGGTGAAAATCCTCATCTTCATGGTTTCTTCTTCTAGTTCCATGTAGTCAAATGCATCATTGGTTCTATCTACATGTTCTTGGGCGGTAGTGGATTCAGCCCCGGTGAAGTGAATATTTTGGATCAGTAATCATTTGGAAAAAGTACCAAAGGCTGTGGTAACACTAAGGGTGCATACCATGCTACCATGATGGGTGTTGATGGTGGATTTACAGTGGGAGGATTTTCAGTATGGGATGAGGTAATTTGCACAGTGGTGGTGTGAATGGATGTGGCGGAAGTACTTGGACTTGTAAACTTATTTTTAGTAGACTTGGGGTGGAAAGAGCCGAAATGGTGGAGAAACTAAAAATCAGGTAGTGTAGTGGGGGAGGCTTCTCTGCTAGGACTCTGTTGTAAGTCTAAGGGTTCAAGATCGGCAAGGTCGATTCTACTTTGTGACTTGTCTCTAAAAAGGCTTTTTGTGGGACACAAGTTAAACTGTGGGTCTTGTAAGGATGTAAGATGTTTGGTTACAGAGCTTGCTTTATGAATAGTCCTATCGGTAGCCAAGTTTCCAGTTTTAGAATTTTTCTACAAAATATTTTCTAGGTCATCAACTATGATAGGAGGATTTGGGTCCGGATGAGATCTGGTATTAATTCTTCGTGAAGCTAGATTTCAAATTCAAAATTTAGAGAGGATGATAGTTGTGATTTCATTCAGAAGGCTATCCTCTCTAGGATTTTATGGATGCTGGTAATAGTTAAAAAACTTAATGGAGGCTAGTGGAGTCACTAGGTGGATGTTTTTAGTGATTTTGGAGTCTATGGTCCACCACCAATACGGACAAAGGGAAAAAAAATTAAGGACTTTCTTTTTTTATAAATTTTTATGTAAACCAAAAACTTGTAAGAATGTTCTAAAGCTATATCGTCATTTTGCTAGGATGGTGAGAAAGCTAGAGTTCTGTTCTTAGGATATTTAGTTGAGTTTTTATGCTTTGACGAAGTTTTCTAAAGCTCTAAGTAATACTTAGTTTGCTACTGTTTTCAGAGACTACATCATGGTTTTTTGGATTGGAAGGGTAAATTAATAGGATAGCATGCTTATGGAAGTTTTTGGTATTTGAATGGAGTAGTAGGCCTACTAGAGGCTAGTGGAGTCGCCAGGTGAATGTTTTTGTCTTGTAGAGACAGGTTTTTATGGTCCACCGCCAATGACTGATAGAAACCAATCTAGGGATGTTTTTGCGAGGTTTTTTACAGATTTTTTATATGTAGCCTAGTTTGTAAGAGTGTTCTATACCTGACTCATCAATTAGCTAAGATGGTGACACAAAGAGAGACTACTCTAATGGCTTTATAGGCTGCTTGTCTGATTTTAATTTTGAAGGACAAATGAGTCTACAAGATTTTTCTAGGTTGTTATGTGCTCAGTGTGTCCCACCGTGATCGCCATTATGTTAGTGTCCCGTAATTTGGCAGATTAGTAAACCAAATGGCAAGGGTAACATCAGACCAATCTTTGGAGTCCTAGGTCCTAGCCTTCCTGGACTCCGAGAGGGCTCTCTCTATGGTGTGAAGGATGTGAAATTGTTCGCTTTGAATGTTTTTTTTTAGTCTAGTTGTTAAGTATATTTTTTTTTTTTGGTTTTGAGGTAAAACTGATCAAGAAGGAAAAATAGAAAGAGAGTTCATCAAATCAATAGGGCTATGGGGTCAGATAAAGTCAAGGATGTCTAAATGATGGACAAGGTGTACTGTAGGGTCGATTTAGCAAGGTCAATGGATACTTTGGGTGAGGTATGAGGTGAAATGAACATTGAGTTTGTGAAAAAATGAAGAAGTCTTAAACATATATAGTTTGAAAGAAAATACTCATGAGGTAGGGAAAACCATTAATATCTATGAACAATGCTCAAACTCATAAACATGAAAGATAAATGTTTAGGTGAGGCATAGAAGCATAAGAACTCCTAACTTTAGAAATTCACCTTGCAGCTATTGGGAAAACATATAAGATTAAAAAAATAACTTAATATATGGAGAGGGAACTCCTAAAAAAATATATCAAACTATCAGGAACTCTGAAACAAGTTGGTAAGCATGGAAAAAGGGCAAGATCGAACGAGACCTCTTTGACTTAACCTAAGCAATCAATATTTCATAGAAAGGTTTCAGAAATAGAGTTTTGAGAACTTCAAATAAGAAGGGCATACCTTGAATCAGATTTGATAGCTAATATAATGACCATTAATGAAACAAATGAAAATTTCTTGGTGGACCTAAGGAGTAGTTAAGAATTCCTTATAATGACCAAGAAGAAGAAAACATCAAATTTGTAATAAACAGGAGGTTTGAGGTGATTCAATGAGCATATCTCAACCTATACTTTTATGATCTAAAGCAAATAAGAAGCATGAAACATTCATGAAAACAATAAAACATAAAAAAATCAAGGAAACATCACCATTCACCAAGCTATGGAATCATGCCCACAATTCTCCTCCACCATCAAGCCAAGCAAGACATTCATCCACTTCATAAAAGCAATATTTTCTCCAAGCTCATAAAATTATGTATTGCTCTTAACATGTCGATTTCTGCCTATTTTAAAATGAATCCTCATGTTTTATATAATCCAAGTGGAGAAAAAAATTACTAGAGTAGCTAGAAGGCCATTGGCCAAAGAAAAATATCTAAAACATCCCTTGAGGCCTTACAAGGTCCAAGGCACAAAATATCTCTTTCAAATATCCTTTTCCGACCAAAATAGAAAAAATATTGAATTTTAGGCTCTGACATACATGATAGAACTTTCCTAACGCACATTATCTTTGTCCTCACATAGGAATCCAGAAAAATGTCTCCTTTTTAGCAGAATTTGCATAGGCGTAGCACCAAAATAGTCCTTTTTGCAGCAAGGTTTTGGGGGCCTTCCTGATGTTAAAAAAGGCTCCATGATGGCCCGTTGGAAATATATGGATGTCTAATTTCTAAATATACTTGATTTTTTCCAATATTATCTCTAGAAAATGCTCAAAAAGTGGAAAAGGTACAGAAACCCAGGGGCACAACACCTGCTCAGAAACAGTGGTAGAAAGGTGAAAAATGGTTGTTTTTGGACCTTTTGAGGAACCAAAACAACTCAAAATGAGATAAAAATTTATGAGAATACTCCACTAGTGCCAAGGAATCCAAAACTGTAAAATTTTCCTACTAAAAATGCTTTGATAAAAAGCGTAGCGTCCGGGGTGTTGCGCTCCTAGGCTAAAAAATTCACAAAAAAACCAAAAAATGTCCAATTTTGCTCAAAATTGGAGAGTGAGTCCCTCAAGGGTCCCTAGAGACCTATAATGAATCTTGAGCCAAGATTCCAAGCCTATCTTGGTCTTTTCCATCTTTTGGTGCCGGGCACCTCCTTTGGGCATTTTTGAGCTTTTCCCTAGCAAACTGATTTAGCTTTTTGTAATGCTGATTCAGTTTTCTTTGTAAGCCTAAATCCTTGTTTGCTTTCTCCAATTTGGCCTCTAAATGTAGGTTTTCCCTTTCAAGCCATGATTCTTTGTCATTTTCAATTTACAAGGCTAGGAGCTAAGTGAGAGGGAATTTCTGCACTCAGGTTGATTCTTCCTCTCCCTGTTTTTCTAATTCTCTCCTAGGAACCATAGTCTTAGGCCTCTTCCTAGTTGTCCCTTATTCTTCATAATCTTCTTCATAGTCAACCATGTACTCTTCTAGCTTCACTTGTGATTTCTGAGCCTCTATTTTGTACTTGAGTGCCCGAGCTTCATAAATGGCAAGTTGGCCAGTTATTTGCGTGTTTTGTGTTTGCAGGAAATGAATGATATGTTTTGATCTTTCCAAATCATTCACCAAATCTCTAACCTGTGCATCCTGGTCTTCTAAGAGGGAATTAAGAACTCTTGTTTCATTTTCCTCATCACTGTCAATGTGGATGAGTTCAAATTCCCTCTCTTTTTCATGGCTGCTTTCTTGTTCTTCCATTACCTTCTTTCCTTTGTCCTTCATGGGCTTCTTGCCCTTGTCTTTCTTTGTCAATCCACCCTTGCCTTTCTTTGGAAGTTTACCTCTGCTCCTTAATACCCTGTTGACATTGCTTTTTACTGCTTGAGTGACTTTACCTCTCACTGCTTTGGAGATTTTCCCTTTCACTGCTTTTGGGGGGGGAGTGCATGGCCCCTTGATTCCCATCTTTCTCATGAGGGATGAAGAGAGTTGTCACCAACTAGACTTGTTCAATTTTCTCACCTACAACCTTAGAATTGTGTTCTTCTCCAAGAATGTTTTTAGTGGACATCTCCTTGTCACTTTGCTATGGGTTGTCCATCAAATTAACAATTTCAACATTTGTAATGATCTTACCACCAGGAGGATCTTTAAAAAGGTCGTGCTCTATTTCTGTATGGTGGGAGGTGCCCAAGTCTGATACTTTCTCATCTTCAAGACTATCCATGTCTTTATCCTTTTTTCTGTTGTCTTGACTGTTCTCATTATTAGGAATTTTGTCATCAGTTAATTGTGTATTTAAGACCACTCTGAAAAATTTCTCTAGACTATCCTCATCAATTTCCTCTTTGTTGTGACTGTCTTCCTCTTGCTTCTTGTCTTTTTTTGTTCTGTTTTTTCTACTATTTTTTCCTTGGCTGCCAGTGTCTTTGCTATTTTTACCGTGCTGCTCTTTGTTGTCTTCATTTTCTCTGTTTTTTTTGTAATATTCCCCTTGGTTGTTTTCCTCTTGCTTGTCACTATCTGATATGAGGTTGTTAGTGTATTTTTCTTTACTAGGAGTCTCAGCACCTTCTCCTTCTTCCTCACCATGGGTACTTTGATTATCTTCTTCCTTAATCTCATCTTCCTCACAATTTTCCTCATTTTCATCATTTTTTCTTTCTTCCTCATCAGTGTTTTTAGAGCTGTTGCTATTTTGACTACCCTCCTCTTGACTGCTTTCATCTTCTTTATTATTTTCCTCACCTTCATTAATTTCCTCAGTATCTTCAGATTGTCCCTTATTTTCATCAATTTCCTTTTCATTGTCTTTATCAGTTTTCTCTTTGTTTTCTTCATCAGTTTCCTCTGTGCTTTCTTCAGGATTAGCATTACTTTCTTTAAGGTCACTACTTCTTTCTTTAGGATCACTTCTGTTTGGAGAAGGTGTTTGAAGAAATTTTTCTCGGGAGAGTGATTCATGGGAGGAAAGTGAAACATAGTCAGTGGAGGGCGATGAAGGAGTATGAGGGAGATTTTGAGAAGAGGATGGCACATTTTGCAATGGGATGGAGGATGAAGAGGTAAAGTCATCATGGGTGATAAAGGCTTCCCAAGGAATGCGTTGTTGCTCCAGTTGGTGAGTTATAATTATTTTGAAAAGAGAGTGATGGAATAGGCTTGCCATATGTTGAGATGGAGGCTTCTTTTTCATGATGGTGGACATTTTTTCAATGCTTTTGCATAGGAAATAAGGCAAGTTCAATAGCTTGGTCCTGGTGAAGTGCATGAGGAGTCTAATATGATACAAGTAGATTCAAGAGAAAGGACCCTCACAGGTAAAGTATTTCATGACAATCTTAATAAGGAGGGCATACCTGTCCAGTAGATGGGAAAAAGGAAAAATGGCTTTACATGCAGCTTGAAAGCTAGGCTTTAGAAAAGGATGCTAATGGATCAAGTCAAGATGTGTTTTTTTAAACCATCTCTCTCCTATGCAAGGGATCCTAGTGGCTTTAGAGACAGCTTTAGGGGTCAACTCAAAATTTAACCCTGCCAGATGAAAATTATGCCTGTGAAGTCTTAAGGCAAATAAATCAGTCAATTTAGGATGGATTTTGATTTCTTGTACCTTGTTGTAGAACTCAAAACGTCCTAATTCTTGGAAATAATACAAAACAGAAGGTGAGGCGATCAACTCTTTGGTGTCCGTAGGTTCGAATCTGTTGGGCTTTCCTCCTTTTTTGGCCTGTCTTCTTGGTCTTTGAGGCTCATCACTTTCTTCTTGAGACATAATTATTACTTTTACTTTTCTTTCAATATTTAAAAAAAAATCCCTTTTGTTGATGAAGTGAAGAGGAGAGAGGATTTTAAGGAGATTTAGGACCTCTAAACAAGGCTAGATGCTCAATAGAGAATATGTTACACTTCTATTCAAATGTTTCCCTCAAACTGTTTTAGACTCAAATTTAACCTTACTTGGCACCTTTACAGTTCAAAAAATTGATGAGGAGATAAAAATTGATGAAAAATACCTCTTTTAACTCTTATTTGTGACAAGAAACAAATTCTGTTAAAAACAGGAAATTTTGGCCTTTTCTGTGAATTCCTAGGTGGTGCTGCACTTTTCCTTCTAGTGCATAGTGTTTGCCCGAGTGGCCTCTGCATGCGGCGTGTGCGACAGCCACCATGGTGGGTACGAAACACCCTCATCCTGGGTAGCCTCTACATGTGGAGTATGTGAAAACTGTAATGTTGGGCGCGGAGCACCCTCAGGCCTGAGTGGCCTCTGCATGCAGTGTGTGCGATGGCTGCAACGTTGGGCGCGTAGCATCTTTAGGCCTGGGTGGCCCATGCACGAGGAGATGGGTGGTGGCCTGGGCGCTATCGGGTGGCAGGCTCTACATGCTAGGCGGTCAACAGAACGCACAGCGTCCGGTGAAAAAATGCACTGAGCATGTCTACAAGTGCGTAGCACCAATCTATAGGCATGCAATGTCTTTGGTTTTCTGCCCGAGACTGTCCTCCGCATATTTCAAAGCACTTCCTTCTTTGCCAAAGGTGGAAAACGAAGGAAAGAGGCCGTTGGGGCTTATTTATATCTCCTTTTGAAATGATTAAGGATGAAAACCCCCTTTTCTTATAGTCTAAATTTCACCTTTCCATAGTTTTTCTTTTGACTATTTTTTCAATGTGATAGCCTTTTGGAGCCAATCCTCTTTTTGCTTCTAAACCACTGATTATTGTTCTAAGAAATTGATTTGTTTGTGATGACATTTTTTTTTTCTTTTCAAGGTGAATTAAAACCTATAATGCCTCCATGCTTAGAAACAAACCTGTGACTATCCTTTGTGTGACAGTTTAATCAATCAAACCTTGGTGGTTACTCCTTTAACACAAAAGGCACCTAGAGCCTTAAAACATCAAATTTATTCACCTTTTGAACTTCAAAAACACTTATTTGATTTGAATGGAGTTTTGTATCTTTTTCCTTATCTTCAGAATGATAAAACCAAGAAAAATTTTACACCTTTTGTTGTTGATGAAGGAGGTGTTTATGCATGTTTGCTTATCTCTCCAATTTTCTGAAAATGTCTGAGAAAACTTTCCACTTTGGGGTCAACAAACAGATTTGGTGTTTTCTAACAAAACATACCTACTGCTTTCTTCTTTAGTGTGACTATCCTTTTGTAGTAGTCTTAGTCTTTTCCTTTGATGGCGCCTCTGATGATTTTTTTGTCTTGTTTGCAAGGGCATGGAAAGAGTAGTTGTCCCTCTCTCATTTATTTTTTGAGGCACATAAACTATCTCAAGGGCATCTTTGCCAAAATGTGCCATGTTGTTCACATATCACTGATTTTTCTAAGATTTTGTACAAAGACTTGAATGAGCAGTATGTTACCTCTTATAGTGACATCAAGACCTCTGCATTAGCCTCCAATTTGTTGTGCTTTTAACCCTTATGGATTATGTTCTAAAATCTTCTAGGTATCCCTGATTTGTAGTGAAAAGCTTGATTTTCCTATATTTTTAGCTGACTGTACCTCTGTGAAAATGCCAACTTTCTTGACTGAAGTTTTTCTTTGGTGCCTCTCTTTTTCCTTGTTTTGATTTAGGCCAAACATCAAGACATCACTACAGAGATGTATTCGATAGGGTGACTTAGTCTTGGCAGATTTTATTGTTGGTTCAGGAGGGGCCACCTTGGAGATTGTTTGAGCGCCTTCTTTTTGGAAAAATGACCATGTTAGCTCTTGTTTTCTTGATTTCACCATTTGAGTTCTATTGAAAAAGAAATGCATGAGACATGATGGTGCATGACTTAACGAAGACTAAATAGATTTGTTAGCAAGGTTTCTAGGAAAGGGATCTTGAATAATGGTTAAAAACAGAGTTTTTAACCAGACACAGGGATTTTTAGATTTTTTACCTAAGCACCATCACCTATAAACCTAGACACTTTGTCATTACTGTGAAGAGTTTTCTAGACAGACTTTTGATATCAATAATGACTTGGGCAATTAGGAGAGTAAGAGGGAAAAATTGGCTTAACTTGGCTAGACAAATTTGTGAAGTAAGAAGGCTTATGCATCAGATGTAGAATGCTATAGACAGAAGTAAAAATCATGGATAGAGTAAGGCTTCTTAGTCCAGGATGGGGTCTTGACAAGATGACCAAGCTAATCATAGCAGATAATAAACGGGAAAAGTGAAAAAATTTCTCTGAGGGGATTTATAGAGGACAAAATGATTGTTTGAATTTGGTTTCTATAAAACCTGGATAAAGCATATAGTCATCTAAACATCTGAAAGATACTGATGACTAACAAGTCCTATCCTTTAGGAGAGTTCCAAGGGAGGTGTAAAATACTAACTAAAGGAGAGATTTTGTGGTTTTTTCAGTTCAACCACTCCCAATGACTCATCCTCGAGTTGGTTGGAATGGAACCTCCACCTCTATTTTTTTTAAAACATTCCATAAAAATCTTGGCATGGGTGTTTAACAGGGATAGAGCACTAACTGGCGTGGGCTCAGTGTTAATTTTCCAGCTCAGCACGAGAGTGTAATTGGGTAATCACGCCAAGGAAAAAATAAGGGTTTTTACAGTCCTACTCAGGGGATTGTCAACAAGAGGAATGTTATTCTCATGCAAAGGAATGTAGTGATGGTTTTTGCAAGGCATGACACTGCTTATTGATCACAGAAGTGACCCTCCAATGGACGAGATGGGGATTGCAAGGACAGTGACAAAATGTTGTGTAATAGGAAGGAAAAAGCCCAGGTTTCAAATCTGGAGATGTTTCACGCAAAATCCAAAAATAGAGTACCGGCCTTACTCTGCGTTTATTTCTTATCCGCCATATTCACCTACCTCATTTTCCTACATACCGTAGCTCGTAGCTTTTAAATTTTAACTCTTAAGCCTTTCGTCGATTGTTAAGTTTCCGTTGATGTGATATCAGCGGGACCCACCAACCATTGTCACATTACCAATCCACCACTAACCTTTTCATTTCCATTTATTTCTTACCTTTCTCTTTTCACACTCCCCACTGTTTAACTACCCGTATACCGCACTTCGCAACTTTGATTTTCTAACTTTTAAACCCAGCACCGAAACCTTGTGATGTTCCGATGCGACATCATCATCACACATCGTACAACTGATCGTTTACCTTTTAGTGCACCCACACTTCGCATATTTTATGTTTTACCTCTTTAACCACCTGTAACTTCACACTTCGCACATCTTACGACTTACTTGTTTAGCACCTGCAAGTTATGTTATTTTGTTTGCGATGCAATGTGCTTGAAAATCATACGTTGCAAGCTCAGGAGGATAGCACACATAAGCACCCACAAACTCAAGAGGATAGCGCCCGCAAAGTAAAAAATTTAAGTTGTCGTATGATAAGTGCCATGTCACATCGCAATCATAAGTTATTAAGGTTTCCCATATCACACCAAGTTAAATGTTAAATCTTCGATCTGGGATTTGTGATGGAGGCATGGATGCGATGTGGTTTCATAGGCGGAACCCGTAATATTTCAAGTCCGAGTTTATGTGTTTTTTTACGCTGTGTCATGTATAAAAAACGGATTAGAGCCGAAGGACATTTGATTTTTATATGTCCATTCTTATATTTAATTGAATTAAATATTTAGGCTCGACCGTTTTGTATTAAATGGAACATAATTTCTTTTGTTTAGTGAGAAAAATAGAGAGAAAAGTTGTATAAATTAAAATTCCTCTCTTGTGTGTGTTCTTGCTCTGCGTATCTGTGTATGATTTTTATTTTCGCACATATTTTCATTCTCTATGTTTTGGGGGTAATGCATCCTATATTTTTTTATTTCCAATTTCCAAAATGATATCACATCAGTTCTAGTCTCTCAGTGAAAGAATGAGTTCTTTACTAACGAAGCTGAAAGGTTGTTTGAGAAGCAGATTCTCCAGCAGTGAGAAGGTTTTGTTTACACAGTCAATATGGAAAAAACAGGCACAAGCCTGAATAATCCCCAACTACCACAGTTCAATGGGAAGAATTATGATTATTGGGCCATTACAATGAAGACCCTGTTCTCCTCACAATATATTTGGGAGCTGGTGGAAAATGGTTTCCAAGAACCAACAGTTGCAATAGCATATAATGCTTTGACACAAGTAGAAAGAGATTTATTGAGAGATAATAAGAAGAAGGACTCCAAAGCCCTCTTCTATATCTTCTAAGCAGTAAATGATATTATTTTCCCAAGGGTTGTAGCAGCAACGAAGTCCAAGGAGCCATGGGATACCCTCCAGATAGCCTATCAAGGCATGGAAAAGGTGAAGACAACAAAACTTCAAATACTGAGAAGAAATTTTGAAACTCTTTGTATGAAAGAGTTTGATAACATAGACTAATTATTTACACATGTGATTAGGTTGGTTACCCAAATCAGGTCTCATGGAGAGACACTTGAAGAGAGGAGAATAGTTGAGAAAGTCTTAAGAAGTCCGATATCAAGGTTTGATGCCATAGTTGTGGCCATAGAAGAGAGAAAGGATCTCTCACAGTGTTTCAGTGGATGAGCTTCATGCATCACTGATGTATCATGAGCAAAAACTAAATAGAGCAAGAAACTACTGATTGGAGCATGCATTTAGGAAACAAATGTCTTTTGGTCAAGGTAGAGGTCAAGGAAGAGAAAACTACCGAGGAAGAGGAAGAAGCAGCCCTGCAAGCACAAGTGGAAGGGACATCAATCAAAATCCAAGCCAAGGCTCAAGCCAAAATCAAGCACAAGGATAGAGGTATGATAAATCTCATGTACAATGTCATTATTCCAAAACGTATGGTCATTATGCAAACAAATGTAGAAATAAGAAAAATGAAATGGGTAGTAAACCAAGTGTAAATTTTACAAAAGAAAATCAAAACCATGGTAGCGTGATTTTAGCTTGTAATGTATCAAAAGAAAGACAAGAATATGTATGGTTCTTAGATTCGGGGTGTAGTAACCATATGACTAGAAACATAGCAATGTTTTCCTATCTAGATGAATGTGTAAAATCTGAAGTGAGAACGGGGACTGATAGCAAGGTCTCTGTCATGGGGAAATGAAGAGTAAACATACTAAAAAACAAGGGAGAGAAGAAGTTTGTTCCAGATGTATATTATGTCCCTGGCCTAAAATGTAACCTTCTAAGCATTGGACAACTCATGAAAAATGGCTACAAGGTGTTTTTTAAGAATTATGTGTGCACAATCATGGATAGACCTCCAAGTAGACAACTCATTACAAAAGTGAATATGACAAGCAATATAATGTTTTCTCTCAAGATCAGATCAGACTTGAAGGAAGGAGGTGTTGTAGCAACTGTCACGTAAGAAACCTTTCAAGAAGAAGTGAAATATGAGAATTGGTTATGGAATTTCAGATTTGGACATCTCAATTTCAAAGGTTTGAACTTCTTGCATAGAAAAGGCATGGTAAAGGGATTACTACTCATATAGAAACCTGACAACCTATGTGAAGGCTACATATTTGGCAAACAACATAGAGAATCATTACCGGTAGGAAAGAGTATAAGGGCAAAGGCACCTTTGGACATTGTCCACACAGATTTATGTGGACCAATGAAAATGCCATCCTTAGCTGGCAGTCATTACATGTTTACATTTATAGATGATTACACAAGGAAGACATGGGGCTATTTTCTAAAAAAAAAAAGTGAAGTGTTTGAATAATTCTACAACTTAAAATATCTTGTTGAGAAGCAAAGTGGACACTACATAAAAGTGTTGAGAACTGACAGAGGTGGAGAATGTTGGGGTTCCCATGTTTTGGCCAGATTCGCAAGGCCAAAAGATGAGACAACATCAAACCACTTTCAGACCTTAGGATCTAGCCCTCTTGGGTCCAGAGAGGGATCTCTCTATATAAGCAATGGCTTTATGTCTTTGAAGCTCAAAGTTTAAGATGTTAGGCTAGTTATAGGCATAGGGTTTGTTTGTTTGATTGTTTGTTTGGTTTCTGGTTATCAGAAGAGAAGGGTTCAATGAAAGACAAGGATGAGAAAAGAGGAATAAGGTAGAGGTGAAGTATTCCAGGGAGCATTCAAAACCATTGGGAAATGGAGTCAGGAAAGGGTTTGCTTGCTAATCAATATGCAGGCTTTCAATTGGGCTAGTCATCTAAAACATTGGATCTTAAAGATGATTGTGTGGTATGGAATGTTAAGGGAGGAGGAACAAAAAAGGTTTAGAACACAAAGTTAAAGGCCTGAGATCAGAGAGAGACTTTGAACTCTCAATGCTTCGGCCTCGAGCTTGAGGGATCTTAGAAAGGCCAGCTGGTTGCACAAGGATTCAAGTGGACAGGGCTAGCTCTAATCCCGAGTGTTCTCAAATCTTCCAGCTAAATCCTAGCAAGAACATCTAAGAATAAATTCATTTAATTCATACAGTAGAGAGCAGGCAATAGCATCCACTACACTGGTTAAATTAACTGAAATCATTTCTTACATAACACATTAGAAGAAAACATTTAAGGCAAGGAGAGTAGAAACATAGGGTACCTAACAAGGGTAAATCCTATGCCAATATTCTGATGCAATCCAGTAGAAATGAAATGAAATGAATTAAAATAGAGATAGAGGAAAACATCACCGCTGCTTTAGATTAGGATCCAAGGAAATGTGCTTGTCATATTAAAAAGCAACACCATTCAAGTAAAACATTTTCGATAGCTGGATACTCAATCTGAAAACATCTTCCTCAGCCTATCTTACAACTTTACACAAAGACTTTGTCTCAAAAGAAATAGCTTGTAATTCTCTGATAACTGATCAACAACCTTTACAATGAGTTTCTTTATGAATTTATAGCTCCAGTGGAGCAGAGAAGGTAGGTGAAAACTAAATGCAGCATTAAAACTCAGGAAAGGAAGAGGGCTGAGACCCATTCTACTTAAATTCTGTGCATTTATCCATGGCACTCTTTGAGTGAAAGAGTCGTCTTCTCCAGGCTTCCATTTACTCTGGTATGTCTCTGATGTACTTTGGCTACAGTAATCTGTAGTACTTCTGGTAAACTGAACAAAAATAAATCAATGATTCAAGTCTGCCATGCTGTGTAACTAATGCTTCTGATAGCGTAGGATTGTTGTCAAGGTGGGAAATTATCTAGGAACATGGTATAGAATAAAAGCTGCATGGGCACTCTGTCCTTTATGGGGAAAAAATTCTGCTGATATGAAAACCCTGATAGCACTATTTTCTGTGCGCTGGACCTTCCATGCAATCCATGATGTCTTTGAACTGGTACCTTTGCCTTCTAAAATCCCTGAAATAGTTCAAAATCTTCTATTTCTTGCTTCGAGCTCTCTGCTGCTCCCGTACTGTCTTTTTTAATGAAATATGAACTTTAATGTCGCCGGAGAGGGTTTGCAGAGTTTGAACTCTGTCCTTTGATGAAATTTACGATGCTGACACCTTTTTGGAAATTTTCTATAAAATTAGGCTATAAATTCAGCTCCTTCTGTGCACTGTGCCTTTATACTAACGCATATGAATCATGGCGGTTTTCCGCCTGCCTGTAACCCTGCAAAACATGAAAAAAATTAAGAAAAATGTGCATGGAGAGGGTAGTGTGGATGACTGCGGAAACGACGACGTGATATGGTGGACGATGATGCATGCAGAGGATATTATGGAGGAAAAGCATGTAACAGTGAGAAATGCACTGGGTGACGTCGAAATAGCCATTTCAATGAAAAAAATTAAAACTTTGACCTTGAATGAAATTATATAGGGGACGGGTCTGACGTGGTGGTATGGGGTTAAGGGGTGGGCATGCATTTAATCTGGGCCGTCCGATTTCCGGCGGAAATCGATAGTGGAAAACACGTTAGAGGGCGATGGATGGTGGGACAGGGGTACGGATGACTTGGGTTAACCTCTGTGAAACTTCATGGAGCGATAACCGTTGGATGAGCGATCGCAGATCAGACGACTGATATGCATATCGCTCCGTGTCTTGTACCGAGTGATAATGCACGATGAGTGGGCGGTATTGAAACAGCGCCGCTGCCACGCGTCGTGTGATGAGTGGAATCGCCGAACCATCAAAAAATACTGCCCACCTCTCAAAGGTGGTGCGATAAATACCGCTAGTTTCTAAATAGTGCGCAGGCGTGGGGGTCACCGGGGCGGAGGAAATATGGACCATCGATCTGGAAGGTAAATGAATGGTGGAGATGTGATCTGAGTGGTGAACAGGTTGAATGGTGGATGCTGCATTGTTTTGTGAAGACCATCCGATCTAAACAGATCGATGGCTAATATGGTGTCCGATATCCATCTGCTACAAGAACCTTTCGGCTTGGCGCCTGGTTTCCGCGCCGGGGTCACGTGGTGAAAGAAGTACAAGGGGCTGGCCGAAAGGGGCTAAGACCCAATGGACATGAAAATATGGTTATTTGGCCCTTTTTAGTGCATTTTCGGGGCTAGGAAAAGGTAACGATAGAGGATAAAAAGGGGATGAGACCAAACCAGGGGTTAATGTAGAATTTAAAGGGGATTTTGGGAGGAATTCTGCAGGGGTAGAAGGGTAAATGTAGGAATTTTGGAGTGCAGTTTTACAATCAATGGGACCTTATAAAAAGGAGTTACGCAGGGAAATTATCACAGCAGAACATGAAAAGGGTTTGGAGTTGATGTGTCTTTAGGGAGATGGCCTTGAAGGCTTTAAAAAAAATTAGCCCCTTACCCTCGCTTGTCAAAAAATTATAGGGGGCTAATAGTGGCTTCACATGGGGATGGCTTCCTCTTGAAGGAGCTTTAAGACTTCCGTAAAATGATCTTGGGTGTATGTTAGCCCCCCCCATAAATTTTTGGCAAGAAAAGAGGCTAAATTGTTTTGATCTTTCAAAGAATGTATTTCATTGTAAACACATCATCCTTGAAAGCCTCCTCCGTTTCCTTCATCCCTGGTTAAAGTCCCTCCGCTGATTTCCCTATAAAGCCCTCTCGTTTGTGAAGAAATTCCCAAAGGCCTCCTTTCCCCTTTATTTTACCTTCATTTAGCCCCTTTTCATCCCCCTTGTCTTCCCTTCTCTATTTCCCCATTTACCTCTCAAATCCACTTTAATTTCCTCCCTAACCTTTTGTTGGCCTTTCCCCTTTATTCCTCTATCGTTTTCCCTTTAAACCCTTGAAACTCATTAAAATGGGCAAGAAACCCATCTTCCGACCTTTATTAAGGGCCCAGCCCCTTTACCACAGCCCCTTTCAAACCACTTCCCCACATGTGCCTTGCTACTGGGACTCAAGCGCTTAGGTCCCAAGCGCTAATCGCAACCCGGGAGTCCCGCGGGTGAAATTTCTGCAATATCAAAACGCCCCCAATGCGATTTGTTTACAACGTAATTCAAACGATTCCACACGCACTGATCTAGGGTCCGCATCAACGGTTGAGCGCTAATCGCAACTCCCTCCCGATCGCAACCGCAACCCCCCATCTAAGTCGCTCGACCGAGATCCCCCGATTGCATCTTGACCGTCCGTTCTCCTCGGTAACCGACGGTCCTCCGCCAATCACAAACCTATTCTAATCGCAATCGCAAAGCCCATCGGTGCCGCCTCGATTGAGATCTCCGCCACATCATAGCCGTCCATCCATTGCATGATCCAACGGCTATCGCTCAATCGCATCATTTCGCCGCTCCTCTTCTTCCCTCCGACGAACGTGAACCTTTGATCTGCTTCGATCTAACGGCCACCACCGCACCGCTCTCCAATCGCCGATCGCAAGTCCTTCGTCTCACTCCGATTACATCCCCAACCGTCCGTTTCTCCCGCATCGACGGTCATCGCTCAATCGCGTTCCCACCCCAAACGCAATCGCCGGTAATATTTGTGTTGTGCATTGCGATTGCTTCCTCGCTCCGACTTGCGATCGCGATTGGACCCCGGCCCACCGTACTTTCTTCTCGCTCAGTCACGTGTTACATGGCCTTTTCTCGTGTTATTCAAAATGTTTATGATTGGGGCTTCACAAAGGTTTTGCTCCGTCGCATCGCAAATCAGAATGTGTCGTTTTGCACCCTGTCCCACTTCATTCCTCCGTTTTCGTGGTATTTCATCGCACCGTCGCTATCCACCCGGTGTCTTAATTTTCACATGTTTCGTTTAAATTGCATGTTTCATACAGAATGCCAACGTGTCCATGAGTCCTCCCACGGATCACCGCTGCTGATATTTGTTCCCGTAACAAGATTCAGCGCCTACGTCGCATATTCATACCAAAACTCCTATTATCCGTGCTTTCTACCACTTCCACCGTATTTTCATCACTCTTTACAAAAAAGCATTGTTTCCACCACCGCCGCACCACCATTTCTTGTCCACCATGCACCCATCGCTTGTTCACCGTTTTCTTCTAAGTGAGTGTTGGCCGTACAGCAGTAGTTTCTAGAGGGAGAGGACCGTCATCGTTCAATGTACTACCTCAATGGTGAGTGGCTAATGATCAAATTCAATGAGCTAGTACCACTGTGAAAGTCAAGGAATGGGGCCGTCGTGATTCACATTGATGGAAAACAAGAGGTTCAAATGCCGAAATCCTTCCGGCGCCATTTAAAGTTTTGTTAACTTGACAGAGGCGAAAGAATGAAGCAGCAAAGAGTTTCGCACAAAGCAGTAGGGATTAGTGCACATCAACGACCCTTCGAGCTCGGGAATCCGTATGTTTAAAGAGGCAAAGCATCATTTTGAAGACCCCGAGGATCGCATCCGGAGATCCCGAACATCAATAAGGTAAAATCAAGGTTTACTTATCGCATGGGCTGTTTTTCCCATAAAGCGATGTGTCTCCATACGCCTTTATTATGCGTCGTGTCCTCGAAGGAGTTATCCGCCCCAACTATAGTTCAAACAATCTAACATCTATGAGGAAGACCTCTCAGCTTTCTTTCATTTTGTCTGCAACCACTCGGGAGTACTACGCCCAAAAGGACAAATCATAACCGAGCATCTTTCTTTCACAAGGAAGGTGACAAAGATTAAATAGACAACAAGATTGCTGCATCGGGCCTCGCTCGCATTCATTGTTGTGTTTAAATGTAACATTTAAATTTCACCTACCTCTCACTGTACTCTTTCCGTGTCTCTTCCGCTATAAAGCATGTATGATATCATTGTAATGGTTGTTGATGCATTATCGCGGAATTGCAAGCATTTTTTGTCCTTGTAGCCAAGTTTCGTGTAATAGATTGTATGATATTTATAGAACATGATGTATTCAGCCGAATGTAAAAGTTCGGGCAAGATGTACCGATTGGTGTTGTGTTTAACATGATAAGCAACATTGGATCCCGATTCTGTTGCATAGCTAAGATGTTTTTTCTTTATCTCTCCGTGTTTATTTCCATTTCATTTCATGTTCTTCTCGATCGACATCCTCGAATGCATGGTACAATATTTACCCTCGTTAGTACCTTATGTCCCGTGCCTTCCCGCCCTTTTAATGTTTTCCGCTCATATGTGTGTCCCATTATTGTTTTTAATTGACTAAACTGTGTTGTGTAGTGGATGATTATTGTTGCTCTCTCGATGCAAGTTAACAGAACCGTTGTTCGATGTTTTTGTTAAGATTTAATTGAAAGAGGTTAGAACATCAGAGGTTTAGAATCTTGTCTTCGCCCTCCATAACCTATCCTCTCCATAAACCTTTCAAGATCCCTTGTGTTGCTCAGAGCCTTTGTCCAAGCAGTTCGGAGTTAAATGACATCCGCTCTAACTATAGATGCATCCTGTATGGTTCTCCATCCTTCATTCTCATTCCTTAAATGTTCCATCCCACCAATCACTCTTGGAGATCCAAATGTTTCAGATGACCAGCCCAACCTAAGCTTACACATTGGAACACATAAGCACATCCTTTCTTGACCTCTTACTTCCCAATGGCCCCACTGTTCCCCCGAGTTATCTATCCTTGCCTAGCTCCCTTCTTTACCCATCCTTGTCTTATGGTGAAACCTTCCTTCCCCGATTCTCAACAACCAAACTCCTAACAATCAAACAAACAACCTTGAGCCTATAACTAGCCTAAAATCACAATTGGAGAACTTCAAAGACACATATCCTTTGATAATCATAGAGAGATCCTTTCCGTAGACCCAGGAGGGCTAGATCCAAGGTCCGAAAGTGGTTCTATGTTGTCTCATCTTTTGGTTCTGGCCAACTCCGGCCAAAACATGGGAACCCCAACACAACGGCGACTCCACTGGGACTTCGAGTGCTTTTCATTTCAAATATCCTTAGAAGCTTAGAGCTCTTGTTAGTTGGCAAAACACTTATCCTTCCTATTTCACTTGCCTCTTGTGTGTTTTACCTCATTTGTAGACAGCCCGGTAAGTGCTGCATTTTATCTCATCCTCTTTAGAGGTGACATATCCGGTAAATGCCCCCCCACCATCTCAGTTAGAGTTTGTCGTGTTTTGTGGGATACTCCCAAAGGGGATATTTCCTCATCACCGTGGTGGACAATGGTACCCTAGAAACATCCTAAACTTTCACCGGCGACCCATTGTTCCCAAACGTTAAAAGACTCTCCATCGGTGACCGCAGGCCCCGCCGATTATCTTGCTGCACATCGTACCCACCGGGGAGACCGTCCGAAACATAAATGGAAGACCCCACAGAGCGCCGCTTCTCAAAACAAATATTAACCACAAAGCAGAAGTAACAGCAGGGTTAAGCTGACTTGCAAATGCGCATTCTCGTTTTCGCAACTGCTCACACAAGAGCTTATCCCAACCCCCGACCTCCACTCGAGATAGTTGACAATCCGCAGAGTATTTCAGAGTCACACCCGCGTACCAACTATTTCTGGCCACATTAATAGAGACACTCGCCTGCAAGATTTTTCTGTACCCCTATTAGACCCTTTTCGACCTAGACCTTTCAAACAAAGCATTTAGAACTAGGCCGCCCGCGTTTCGTACTAGCGACACTAGGGAGAGTGAAACCCCTCCTTCAATAATTTCGACCTTCATTTCTTCAAAACTTGGGGCTATCTCACCCCATATCTCATTAACAGATCACAGTCCTACCATCCCCCGTCATCCAACACCACCGCTCAGCACTCGTACCTCACTGTATTATCATCATGGCGTACCGGGTATGCACCCCTAGTTTTGCCTCACCATCGCTTTCTTACCAAATGATTATCAATCAAAAATCCCACACTTCTCACTAAAGAGCCTACAACAAGACAACAACATGTAGATAAAATGGAGGACTCTTTTGACTATATGAAATCGATGATGAAACAATCAAAATGAGAATTTTCGCACAGCTTGGGAGGTAATAAAGAAATGGTTTAAACTCCGCTCGCCGGGTATCAATGATCTCCGTTTTATACAAGACTCTATTAACAAATGGGAGACTAGGGCAAACCTCGCGCTCCTAGCAGAATACATGTCCCTTAAGAGGAACGTGCAGGAGAGAGTGTCCACGATTACACCACTAGATTCAACAACATTTATACGTTCTCTCCACAATGAAATCTCCACAAGGTATGGCCTTAGCAAATATCCCGATGGGATTTGATGCCGATATGGCCTATGAGCGAGACAAAGAGGCACACCACTGGAAGACATAAAGGTAGCGCGTAAACATAGAGGCAAATTTGATTGGAAAAAGGGCCAAACCTAGGAGTCGAGAAGAGTAACACACAAGGATGACACCAGCTCCACTTCGCACCGAATACTGGGATGTACTGTTCAAGAATGTGGACAGCCATGCGAAGTGGTTTAAAAGATGGCTGTCACTCAAAAACAGAACCAAAATCAAAACCAAAACCAAAACTTTAGAAGAAAACAACAACACTCCCAACAGACAGAAAGAGTCGACTACCAAATCATTCTCTCTACTCTCTAAAACTTCCTAGATGAGGATGAGGGGAATCATAGAAGAGTCTAAAGGGGAATGTGATAAACATGTTCAAACGAAGATTCAATCCCAAACTCGTGATTCGTAAGAGGACCAACCTTCAACTCTCTTGTGGGGAGGAGGAATGGCTTGAATATGAGGATTATAGGTTGGGATTCAAAAAAATGCGTGCTGTTGCGGTGTCGAGAACAAATATGAACTTAGGAGTAAAAAGAACCAAGACACTTCCAAACCTAAAACTCTCGAGGTGACCATCAAAAGCGGCCCGAAAATCTTCTAAAGTAAATCGCCGTAAACGATAAATCAACAAAACAGAGTCCCGAGAAAAACAAATGTAAAGGCAACCAAGACAATGAAAAACAAAGTCAACCAAATTTAGCAAGATTTTAGCACCTCAGTTTATGCTCCCTTATAAAACTGCTTTCGTACATGTACATAATGAGAAAACACAAATCGATTCAGCCCACTAAAACAAGGGCAAACAAAATGGCACCGAGCACTCAAAGAGCTTTTCGCCCACTTTCAATTTAGAAAGTGAGATCGTAAAAATTAAAATCTCTCGTACTATTATCCTATCGCTCTCAAGATGTATATAAAGGCCAAATTTTGAAAGCATTGAATTTAGGAAAACACCTATCTGTAAACTTGAATGACGTACCGTACCGCCTTTGTTTGGTCCTAAGATTGAAGGTAAGTTTTGTGAAGGGGTAGTACCACCTTTCTATATTAGTCTCAACATTCATGACTAACACCTAACAACGCAATGCATGATTCTAGAGCTTCACACAACCTCGATGCCCAAGGTAGTCATGATAGTTAGCCTCGAAATCACCGTACCCTATAAAGACTTGTATTCTTTTGACTCGAGTAGAGTAAAATGTTCTGGTCGATCAAAGACTTGTGTGTGAGTTTGACTCAAATTCTCGCGAAATGTATGGTCATGTGATGTGTGGTGCGTACGTGCCACCCAAGTATGGCATGTTATTATCTAGATCATGGGGAGCCAAGCTGCACAGACCATGCAGATGGATAGCTCATATGCCACTATCCATATATTTGGCCAATTAAGAAGACTATACAGAGTCCCAAATGAAATTCTAGTCGTTGGAAATTTTGAGAAACTTAAAATTCACCATTATATTCTCGTACATACCGACCTTGACTCTTCATCTTTTGTAATGACGAATCCTTAAAGCCGCAGTCCTGCACAGGCATACAAATGAGAACATCGAGCCCATGGACCTCCACACAATGGCTACTTCCGGAAAATATGATCAGAAGATCATGTATGTGCGATAATCGAAAATGAAGAGGAAATCAGCAATGAAGCTCGTAGGATCCTAGGACCTTCACTCCATGAAATAGGAACAAAACAATGTTGTTGTTAAGCGAACCACCGACATCCATGACCCTATGAGCGACAAGATAGTTTACAACCTAGTACAACTCCCAACTCAACCTAACGGCGAACTCAAATGTAAGGGAGAAAATGAAGTTGAAGTAAACCAAGAACCCCCGTGGGAAATGAACTTTGACAGTTCCGTACTAGATAAAACGTCGGAGACGGAGTGTGGCTACGTAACACCGAAAAATGATCACGCAGAGCTACGCTCGTCAATATGCATTTCAAATGCACGAATAACATTGCATTAAGTGAGGCTATGATTCGTCGAAATCGTTGAAAAGATTAGGATCCCGAAGGATAATCGTGAGAGGAAACTCGAGTTAGTGATCAAATAGATGAATGGTGAGTATTTGCAAACACCCTGTGCTTAGGGCATATAGGAATGATACCCTAGATTTGCTGAAAACGTTCATCGAATATGATTTAGTATCCATTCCTAGGGTCAAAACACTATTGCAAATGGACTAGCTCCTCGCTTAGACAGTTTTATCCCAAAGCCCTGCATTGACCAACAAATCATCATTCGTACCAAATTGAAACCATACGACAACGAAAATACCTGTGTCTTTGAAGAGACAAACAGACCGAGGATTACGGGAAGAAATGAGTTTGAATTTTCTGATTCAGACCAAATCTGATGACAACGCTCATGAGGATTCTCGCATGAACTAGAAACACCTTTGTAGTATAGAAATAAATTCTTTTTCTCAAGAAACCGGAGATTCAACGATAAAACGTGAAAACGCGGATAGAGAAGAAAATGATAAAATGTCAAAGACAAGAACATACCAAGAGGCTTAGCACCCTTAGAGGACCTCTTTATTTTGATGATGTTGCAGAAGCCCACAATATAACATGGAAATCAAACATGTAGAAGAATGCAAACATAAATCGAAGACAAACCCAAATGATAAACCCAAGCAAGTCTATACCCACAGACATGAAGAAAAGATATACTTCGACTTGTTTAAGGAATTCATATTGATGTGTTTGCATGGGGAGCTACGAAGACTTAAAGGCTCATGACACCAACATCATACAACACAAGATACCACCTAAGGAAAACTTAAACTTTTCGTACAAAAACCCGTAGGATTAATCCAAAACAATTGCCCTACAGAGAGAAGGAAATTAAAAAGATGTATGAGGCAGCATATTGTCCCCCGTAAGGTTTTCTCGATTGGGTGCTTCTAACTTAGTGGCCGTAAGGAAGAATACAGAGATCGACTACGTACAGACTTCTAAACCCCAATAGAGTCCTCGAAAGACAACTACCTTGCCTGTATCGTGACATATTCTGCGAAGGTAGTGGGCCTCTAAGAGAATCTCCGCTCGATGGTTTTTCGTGACAACCAAGTTCTCGGTACCCTGCAAGATCAACCTGTGTCACCATTACCTCCATGGGGCACCTTCATGTATGTGAAAATGCCTTTTGGATTGATGAATGCTGGAGCTACCTTCCGCAGGAGCAATGGACATTGGGTTTTCTCTGCATGAGATTGGACACCATAGTTATCTACTTGGATGACTTAAATGGTTTTTCTAGAACAGAAGAACACGAAAATATCCGAGGAAAGTTTTTGAAAATGTAGAAGGTATGGTCTGGCCCCAACTTAAGAAGACCGTTTTTTTTAACAAGAAGGTAAGCTTTGGCCACATTATATCTCGAGAAAGGGATTAGACAGACCCCGAGAGTCGTAGGGAATACTTCAAATTACACATCCATGAAACATTAAGGAGTCAGCCTCTGCTGGGAAGATCAATTTTTAGAAGATTTATCCCCAATTCGTCGAGCATCTTAGGAAAATGACCGAAATGCTAAAGAAAGATGCAGAATCAAGCGGATTAAGTTGAAGCCAAAAATTCTTTGACAAGAAAGCTTGCACTCACTCAAAGCCCCCGTCCTTACTCGACTTTTCAAAATATCGATCTTTTCATTTGCTTCCCCACACACAATAGCCGGCAGCTTTTGTCGCAGAAAAATTGTTGGTAATGAATAGCCTATAGCTCTCTTTCGAAAGAAAGTTTTATGAGATGCACCTTTAAAGCACAAATATCATGGAAAAGGTGCCTATGCCCCGATTAAGGCCTTAAAATACTTTAGGGTGTACATTCTCGCATTCTCACACCATTGCCTATGTGCCAACATAGTGGTCAAAGATATCTTGTCCTAAAACCCGTATGGAAAAGGGCAAATGGATTGCTACAATCTTAGAATATGACATTGAAATCAAACCCACCAAGTCGATCAAAGGTTTAAGAAGCCCTGCCCAATTAATGGCTGAATCTAATTATGCCCTGATATTAACATGATGAATGCCCCGGATGAGCAGCAAGGATTGCCCATCCAATCGTTGAGGAGCAAAGCGAACTCTCTCTGGTACACCCATATCCTTTACGTGCTCAAACACCTCAATGCTTTCCTAATCGCTCCAAAACAAAGGCCGTATTCATAAACTCAAAGCCAGAACATCGTATTATGAATGAGAGTCTATATTGGAAAATCCAAATGGCCTTGCTGAACAATGTTTTCTCGAACCGTTTAAAGAATCAAATGTTAACCCATGATGGGGAGGTGGAGGCTACCCCAGTTAAAGGCCATCGCAAACAAGACACCAGTATCGGGCACTATTGGCTCACACTAGTGATGTTCATAAAATGGTCTCCACCGCTACAACAAGCAAATTTTTGAGGCAAAAGAAAGCCCTTCTCCCCCACAACCTATCACCACAGAAGGTCCTTCATGCAACAGACTTCATTGGAGAAATTCACCCTCTTCTTCTCTCCGGGCAAACACAAATGGATCCCCGATCGCTACCGATTACTCACTATGATCAGAAGCATACCCACTAGGAATGCCACCGATTCTCGTCTTACTAGGTTCCTAGAAGACTTCATCTTATCTCTGCTCATCGCCAAGGAAAATAATTCACCGACAATGTCGCTTTTCGGATCCAAAAGGATGATTGATTGGCTGTACGTAACCGTACCCTGACATTCAACTTCCTATTACCCCTTGCAATGGCCTAGCTGAATCATCAAATAAAAGTTCGGTTACAACCAAGAAGTCACTGGAAGAGAACAAAAGGTCATGGCATAAAAGGTTGACACATACGTTCGGGTGTGCGTACAGTGCTCACCACAAAGAAATCTATTGGCATGTCACCTTCCACCGGTTTATGGGACAAGGCGCCTACTAGCCTTGGAATACCAGTAGGTAAGCTTTGCTCAAGATATCCAACTTAAGAGGACAAAGATGATACGAGAATTAATGAAACCATCCATCTTCAAAGAAATTCAGAGAATAAAGCTTATGACAGAGTTTACCGCAGTCCAAGAAAACATAAAAAGGCAAGCTTTGATAAAAGAACCAAAGCTTCAAATTTCAAAATTCTGGACAAGGTTCTAAAGTGGGATTCAAGGAGAGGATAAAGGCAAACATGGAAAATTCGACAAAATTGCAGCAAGGTCCATTCATCATTCAAGTTGCATCGTAGACACTAATGCGTTTTTCTTGCAAGAACTTGATGGTTCGTAGCTGTTTGGGGTCCGCCACCTATGGGGTGACGTTCAAACACTATTTCTGCTAATTCTCCCTTTCCGCCTATTTCCATTGTATACCACAAAATTTTCATTTTCAGCAAAAGAGAAGAAATTGTTCCAAAAAATGAATGAAAAGAGAGGTCTTACATGTCGAAAACATGAACTCTCTAAGGCAAAAAAGATTGGCTCTAATAAACTCAACCGAGCTAAAAAGGAAAGGCATTAGCCGATCCTAACAAGCTCAAAATATGGATCAAGAACAGTTGAAGATTCAGCTCTAATATGCTCAAAAAATCAAAGAAATGAGCAAAGGAAGGAAGTGACCCAAATATGCTCAAAACCCTAGCCACAAGAAAGAAAGAAGGATGTTTTATAGTTGCGTAATCTCCATGCCTTCTGCCAGCTTTGTTTTCCAAGTTTCTACCTGTACAGTCGACAAATTAACCGGCTTGGATGTGTTCAAATCTCCGTCTTAGAATGTAGGTGAAGAAATCAATAAGTGATGCGTTTAATCCAACAGTAGCAGATTAGTAGAGAAATAGATGAGGCCAACAATCTAACTGCCTCAAGGAGAAATAAGGGTAGAATTAGAATAGGTTTGTTTTTGTTTAAAATAAATGAAGGGGAATCGAAGTAATTCAAATGCACCCATGGGAAAATTGTTAGAACTCTAGTTCGCAGGTAGATTGGTTGGGAAAATGTTTCCGCTGATTTGTGTATCCAATATATTGTAAGGGCCTAATCTAAAGAAAGAAGAAAGATGGCTTATAGCGCAGTATCCTGCCTACACCAAGAGATCAATTCTGAATTCCTTGACTTCTCCAAGAAGAAGCCATCCCGTGGAGTTGATCGTTAGGCCCCCCATAAATTTTTGGCAAGTGAACAGGGGCTAATTGTTTTGAGCTTTCAAAGAATGTATTTCCATTGTAAAAACACACTATCCTTGGAAAGCCTCTCTTGTCTTTTCATCCCTTGCTAAAGTCCCTCCTCATGATTTCCCCTACAAAGCCTCTCTGTTTGTGAAGAAATGCTCAAAGGCTCTCCTTTTCCCCTTTATTTTACCTTCATTTAGCTCCTTTTCATCCCTCTCTGTCTTCCTTCTATTTCCCCCATTTATCCCTCACAAATCCCCTTAATTTCCTCCCCCAACATTTGTTGGCCTTTTCTTCCCTTGCCTCTATCGTTTCCCTTAAATCCCTTGAAACCCATTAAAATGGGCAAGAAACCCATCTTCCCACTCTTATTAAGGGCTCAGGCCCTTTACCGCAGCCCTTTCAAAACCACTTGCCCAAGCATGTGCCTGCTACCGGGACCAAGCGCGCTAGGTCTCAAGCGCTAATCACAATCGGAGTTCGTGCGGGTGAAATTTCCTTCGCAATATCAAAACAACCCTAATGCGATTTGTTTATAACGTAAGTCGTACCGATCTGTTCTACACCGCTGATCTAGGGTCCGCATCACGCTGAGCACTAACGTAACTTCCTCCCGATTTGATCGCAATTTCTATCGAAAGCAATACCGGAGATCCCCGACGGTATCTTGACCGTCTGCTTCGGTAATCCATTGTTCTCCGCCAACGTAAAACTCATTTCCACCGCGATCGCAAAGCCCAATGGTGCGCTTTATTGAGATTCCCCGACCACATCATAGCCATTCATCCACGATTCAACGGGTTATCGGCAATCGCATCGCTATTTTTTGCCGCTCTTCTTCGTTTCTCCGCTTAACGCGGAACTGTTGACCGCCGATCTAACGGTTGCTCAATCGCACCGCCGCTTCAACGCGATCGTAAGTCCTTCATCTTCACCACCGACATATCCCTAACGTCTACTTTCCACATTTATCGTCATCGTCAATCGCGTTCCCACCCCAATCGCAATCGAACATTTGTGTTGTGCAACAGATTTCGCCTGACGGCGTATTGCGTATTACCCTGGCCCATCACTTCTTCTTCTCGCCCAGTCACGTAAGTTACGGGTTTTCCTGGTTATTCAAATGTGTATGACTGGTTTCATAAAGGTTTTGTTTCACGATCGCAAACTCGTAATGTGTCGCTCTCCGCACTTCGGGTCCCACTTCATTCCTCCGTTTCACAGTATTTCATTGCATTGTCATGTATATATCCACCTGTGTCTTAAGTTTCATATGTTTTGTTTAAATTGCATGTTTCATATGAATGCCACCGTGTCCATGAGTCCTCCCACCACCGCCCTCCGCTGCTGATATTTGTTCCTGCATCAAGATTTAGCTATTTGCGCTCGCATATTCATACCAAACCCTATTATCCGCGTTTTCCACCACTCCACCGCATTTTCATCACTTCCTTTACACGAAAGCATTGTTTGGACCACCGCCGCACCACCATTTCGTCCACCATGCACCCATTGCTCCGTCTGATCGTTTTCTTCATGAGTGTTGTCGTGTTGCGTAGTTTTCAGAGGGAGGACCGTCATTGTTCAATGTACTACCTCAATGGTATAGCGGCGTTGTACCAGATCAAATCTAATGAGTCAGTATCATCGTGTTTAAGGAATGGGGGTCAGCTGGTGATTCACATTGATGGAAAACAGTAGTTCAAATAATCAAAATCCTTCCGGCGCCATTTAAAGCTCGATTAACCCTGATAAGAGGCAGTAATGAAGCAGAAAAGAGTTTCGTACAAAGTAGAGGGATTAGTGCACATCAAGGAAGTTCTTGAGCTCGAAATCCGCAGGTTTAAAGAGGCAAAGCATCATTTTGAAGACCCCGAGGGATCGATCCGGAGATCCCTTCGAACATCAATAAGGTAAAATCAAGGTTTACTTATCACATAATGTTTTTCCCATAAAGGACGTGTCTCCCATACGCTCTTATTATGCGTCGTGTCCTCGAAGGAGTTATCCGCCCCAACTATAGTTCAAAACAATCTAACATCTATGAGGAAGACCTCTCAGCTTTCTATTTGTTCAAATCACCGGAGTACCATGTACCAAAAGTGACAAATCATATCCTGACAGATCTTTTCACAAGGAAGGTGACAAAGATTAAACATACAATGTTAATTGCTGCAATGGGCTCGGCTCGGTATTCATTGTTGTGTTTAAACGTAATACTTAAATTTCACCTACCTCTCGCTCGCTCGTGTCTCTTCTCGCTATAAAGTACGTAAGGATATCATTGCAATGGTTGTTGATGCATTATCGTTAACTGTGTTACATTTTTGTCCTTAGCCAAGTTTCCGTGTAACAGATTGTACAGATAGATGAAATATGATGTATCTGTGATGAATGTAAAAGTTTTGGTAGTGATGTACTCCGATTGGTGTCGTGTTTAACATGATAAGTAAAGCTAGCTGGATCCCGATCTACAACAACAGTGTGATGTTTTTCTTATCTTCACATGGTTTCTATTTCATTTCATGTTCTTCTCGACCTATTATCTGAATTCGCGACATATAAGATTTACCTTTGTTAGGTACCTTATGTCCTGTACCTTCTTTAGTCTTTAATGTTTTCCGCTCATATGCGGTTCCATTGTTTTTAATTGACTAAACCAGTTATAGTGGATGATTATTTCGCTTCCGATGTGCAAGTTAATAGAACTGTTCGTATGTTTTTGTTAAGATTTAATTGAAAGAGGTTAGAACATTGGGAGGTTTAGAATCTTGTCTCTACCTTCCACAACTCATCCTTCCATATAAACCCTTTCAAGATCCCTTTTTGTGTTGCCTATAGTTTGTCCTTGCTGTGCCTGGAGTTAAAATGACCTTCCGGCCTGATTCGTACGTAACTAGATGGTTTCTCCATCTCATTCTCATTCCTTAAATGTTCCATCCCACCAATCACCTGAGATCCAAATGCTATAGATGACTAGCTCAACCGAAGCTTACACATTGAACACAAGCAAATCCTTTCTTGACTCCATTGCCCAATGGCCTTAATGTTCCCTAGTTATCTATCCTTGCCTAGCTCCCTTCTTTACCCATCCTTATTCGACAGAAACCTTCCTTCCGAGCCCCCAACAACCAAACTCAACAATCAAACAAACAACCTTGAGCCTATAACTAGCCTAAAATCACAATTGAGAACTTCAAATACATATATCCTTTGATAATCATAGAGATCCCTCTCGACCTAGGAGGGCTAGATCCCAAGGTCCTCCAAAGTGGTCTTCCTGTTGTCTCATCTTGGTCTCTCTCCGTCAACCTCGGCCAAAACATGGGAACCCCAACAAAGGTAGAAGCGTAAACCTTGAGCCATCTTTCTTCCTTGATTTAAAATCGCCACAAATATGTAGGTTAGCAAGAACATTCCCAAACAACGTACCTACTCATCCCACAATCCTAGTATTTTTTCTAGGTGCATTTGAACCAGCGTACCCTTTACATCATTTTTATTTTTTTATAAACAAGAAAACAAACCTATTCCTACTTACCCTTATTACTCCATGAGACCAGCTTTAAATTTTGGTCTCACATGTTTTCACGTAATTCAATATCCTACCGGGATTAAACTGTCCAACATATTTCTTCTCTATATCTTCACGATAGAAATTTAAAAACAATAAAACTAGGATTAGACACTAGTTTGTCAGATCCAAGGCATAAAGGCGCTGTATGGACACAAACTTGCAGAAAATCGAAAACAAAACTTTGAAGGTTCTAAATTTGAAGTTTTGAAGCATCCTTCTTTTCTTAGTGACTCAAGTTTTGAGCTTGTTAGAGTCACTTTTCTTTTTATTTTCAGCCTCCGGTTTTAGGCTTTCAGAGCTGACTTTTTTCTTTCATCGGTCCAAGTTTTGGGCATGTTTGAACCAACTATTCGCTTTTGCTCAAAATGTGATTATATTAGAGCCAATATTTTGCACTTTTAGAGGTTCATGTTTTGAGCATGTTCCAATCCTCTCCTTTCTTTGTTTTTTGAAACATTTTTTTTTTGGAAAGCAAACACCGCAATGGTATGTACAATGAGAATGGAAATCGGAGGTTGAACGTTATATAGTGTTTTCTGAGCATCCGCCATTGAGACTCCTCAGCCGCCCTTGCCATCTAACTTCGTAGGAAAAAGACGTTTGGACCCACAAAGGCTTGGGATGATGTAGGACTTTGCCACAAACTATCGAACTTGCCATGCTTTCTTTGTCCTCTCGAGTCCTACTTTAACTTTATCTCCACCTGAAATTAGGAGGCCTTGGTTTCTTTGTCAAATAACTTTCTTTATATTTTCCTAACTTTGCCACCATGTTGCAGACTCTTCTCGTTTGTTGGAGATGACGATCTCGTTTTATTCTCTCACCATGCCATCTTCTTTGTTTGTATTCCCTGAACAAGTTTAATCACTAGTATTCCCAAGGTCAGAACATCGTCTTGCCTCCGTAGACTAGCCGATATGGTGACATGCCAATGATTTTTGTTGTAAGTCTGCTGCACCATAGGGACAGTAATTAATCTCTGTTATGCTATGACTTTTTGTTCTCTTCCAACAACTTTTTGATGATGATCACTGTGTTTTGTTTGATGATTCAACTAATCCATTACCTCGAGGGTACAGGCGTTGAACAACCGAGTGCTATTTGACACCGTGACAAAAATCAACCATTTTCTTGGATCCGAAAGGCAGTGATTATCGTCTATTTTCTCTAAGAAAGCAACCGTAGAGGATATGACCTTCTAGAACCTAATGATGACTAAATCGTGAATTTCTAGCAGGTATGGCCTTCTATCCACTTAGTGAAGTAGTCTGTGGTTGTTAAGATCTATTTGTGTTGTGTAGAAGAAGTATGATGAATTTCTCCTATGGAAATCTAGCCCTATTGCATAAAGGACCTTCAACAATGATGGTTGTAGAGGTAAGGGGAGGAGTTTTTTCTTCAAAAACTGCATTTGTGTAAGGGTGAAATTATCATCTTATGGACATCATTGAAGAGTGTAGGCCAATAGTAGCGTCCGAGTATTTTGTTTGCGCGTTTTCCGCTTAGGTGGCTCTCCACACTCTCCCGCATGGAATTCCCACGAATATTTCTTGCTTCGTACCTTGTGCAAATATTTAAGCAATAGGCTATTCGGATTTTTCCGTATAAGCCTTCATTCATTATGCAATAGTTTCGGCTTTTAGCTTTAAGAATGTGGCCTTGGTCTTTGATAGTTCAGGAGGGGCATTGAGGTGTGTGTTAACACATGTATCGTCGTGGTCACCAAGGAGAGCTCGAAACTTCTCTCGTCGTTGGGACTTAAAAAATCCCCGCCGCTCATCTCATGAAGGCATCTATCATGTTAATGTTCAGGGCTTGTAGGTTTGATTCAACCATTAGTTGGGAGCTAGGCCATGACCTTGACCGCCCAGTGGGTTTTATCTCAAGGTCATATTCTAAGATCACAACAACCATTTGCCCCTCTTCCCATCCGGGGTCTTGGGACAATATGTTCTTTAACACTATATTTTGCCGCAGGCTGGGTGGTGGAATGCGTATTGCACCCCAAAGTCTTTCAAGGCCTTAACCGACAACAGGCTTATTTTTCCATTACGTTGTATTTTGTGGTGCATCCTCATGCTTTGGTCAAGAAAGAAATGGCTGCTCCATTCCTTTGATTTTTTCTCAGTAGAACTAAAATTATTGCATAGCTAAAGAAAATAAAAATCAGAACTTTTTGAGAAATATGGGCTGATTAGGATGTGAGTCCGTTAGTGCAAGTTTAACTAATTCAAAATATTTCTTAGCTTTCAACAAACGACTCTAACCCTACACATTTCTTCGCATGTTAGTCATATTCCCAAGGTGTTTAGTTGTTGGGAATGAACCTCCCGAGGAAGTTTATTTTCCCAACAAAAGGATCGTAACTCCTTGATGTTTCTCGGGTGTGTGATTTGTAGTATTCCCTCAACTCTTTGTGGATCTATCCTAATCCCTTTCGTACATGATATGGCCAAGAAGTTTTCCTTCTTGCATCCCAAATATAGTCTTTTTAGGATTCGAAGGACAAGACCAAACCTTCTCCGCATTTTTCAAACAATCTTCTCAGTGCTCTAGGTGTTTTTCCTTAGTCTTGGAGTAGATCGTTATGTCATCTGTGTAGATGACAATGAAGTGTCTTATTTCATCCGAAAAAAGCTATGTCCATTGTTTTTTGAAGGTTTCACCAAATACTATCGTACCCTCAAAAGGGCATTTTTTTACATACATAAAAGTGTCAAGCATGGAGTGGTAAAGGCTCTTTCGAGTCAAAAGGCAGGATTACTAAGACTTGCTGTATCCTGAAAACCATCTAGCCAGGAGATCCTTTCAGAGCCTACTACCCTCTCAAGAATATGTTCCATTCTAGGCAAAGGCCAGTTGTCTTTGGAGTGAGGCCTTCACCGAGATTCCCCGAAATTCATGCACAATATGATCTCCCATGTTTTCTTTCTCACAATGGCCAAAGCCTGAGACTCAATCGCAGAACCTCATAGCACAATTATACCTACCTCATAAATTTTCTTAATCTCTTTTTTCAACCACAAGCAATTGTTTTGGGTTTATCCCGCGGAGTTTTTGTCTAAAGGGCTTCCTCGATTTTCAAGGGTATTTTATGCTATATGATGTTTGTGTCAGGCTCAAGTCTTTATAACGGTACAAACACATCAATGAATTCCTTAAATAGGTCAATGTATTTCTTTTTTCATGTTTGGCAAAGTAGGACTTAGCCAATTTGATCATCTTGGGTTGATCTTCAAGGTTTGCGTCGTATCTCTCAACATCGTAGTCTCCAGATGTTCTATAGTGGGCTTTTTTACTACATCATCAAAGCTGCAAGGTCTTCTAAAGGTGCGACCTCGCAGGTATGTTCTTATCTTTGGTCCGCAACACTCTCTACTTCTTCACTATCCGTGTTTTCACATTTTTCATTCGGATTTCCAACTTGCTCATTTCAAGTGTTTATTTCTGCGTTAACAGGTGTTTCTTCCTTGTCCGAGGACCCTTCACTTTCAGGGCACTATTGTCACATTTAGAGTCCGAATCGTAAAATTCAAACTCGTTTCTCGCCTACCATGAAATCTTCAATATTTTTCATCACCCTCAAAGACCTCGCCAACATTTTTCATTTTCCGACCGCAGTGTCCCGAATTTGGTCTCTTCAATGATGATCTTAATACCGAGGCTTATGACATGAACCAGCCAGCGTGTGCTGTCCATTTGAAATTTCATTCTCGACCTCTAGGGAGAAACACCGCATCGTATCTCCACAAAAGTTTTCAATAGATCCACAACGTCATTCCCCGTATGCCCCCGCCCAGGATGTTTTGTTGTATATTCACCATTCACCTCGCTAATAATCAACCCGCAGTCCCCACGGCACAGTTATCCCACGGGCTCCTAATTTTCTCAACAAAGTTTAAGCCTAGGATAAGAGCCCCACACTGCGATATTATTTGTACATTTGAAATGTGCAAAGGTGTGGCGGGTCGCGTAGTCGCTCTCTCGAAGGCGCAAACGCACACCCTTGCTCCGTAGTTCTCTTGGTGCATGACCCATCGAAATTCATCTCCCACAAGGGTTCGGTTGCTTTACTGCTCTCATAGTCGAAGTCGGTCATGTTGCATTATAGAGCCGACGAGGTCGTGCTGTTCGTTGGCCATGGGTGGTGGAGACCGCAGAGGTGATTAGTTGGCTAATTGTATTCTATTTCGGTTCACTTTGAGCTTTGTTATAGTGCATTGTTCAATTTTTCTACCTTCTTCTCCGAGTCTAGAGTAGCCATTATGTTAAAGTCCATGGGCTCGTTTCCTTGTTGGTATCTTTATTGGATCGACTCTTCCGAGGATTCATCGTTACGCAGGATGAAGGAGTCAAGGAAGGTATGGCGTAGCATAAAGGTGATTTTTCAAAGCCGGGCTACTAAATCAGAATTCTCATTTGTTCTTCTCGTTACGCCTTCTGTTGGCCAAAGATTGGGATTGTGGCATAATCCCCATCCATCTCCATTGTTCCTTGTAGCTTGCCTCATTATCTTGATAATAACATGCCATACTTGGTGAAGACATCCTAGCTTAACAACATCCATGACCACACACTTACTGAATCAAAAGGCTCACAATACAAATCTTTGACTGTGCCAAGACAATTTACTCTCGCTAGAGTCAAATGAATATAGTTCTTTATAGGGATGGGTTATTCTCTAGCCTTAACCTTCCATCATTACTTTAGGCATCAAGTTATGTGATGCCCTGCAATCATGCATTGCATTGTGGAGAATATTATCATGGATATTAAGATCGATATAAAAGGGGACACTACCTTCCTCGAAACTTTCTATCTTTGGACCAAATAAAGAGGCAGGTTGATCATCACCCGTACTTGACAGTTGGCCGACTGCTTCAACCTAAACTTAAAGCTTTCAAAATTCTGGCCTTTTACATACATCCCGAGGGCTGTGCCTGCAGAGTGGTACAGAGATTTTTAATTTTTGCAATCTCACTTCAAAATTGAAAGGGATCGACTTTTGGAATGTTCAACTCTCGCTTTTGTTAGCCACCACCTTAATGGCCAAATCATTGTGTCGATTTCGTTATGTACAATAAGTTGATGACGCTTTATCAGAGTACTCAACGTAGCATAGTGCCGCTAGTTGGTTTACCTTGTTTATCGTTGTTTTGGTTGTCTTTTTCTTTGTTCTTCCGAGAACTCTCAATCGCTGATTTGTTACTTGTATACTCACTTTGTGTTTTCTTCGTGCCTTTTCTTGATGGCAACCTCGTGAGCTTTTGCTCATGTCTAAGCCTTTCTCTTTATTCTAAGCTCATATTGTTCTCTCGACTCCGCATCATGGCATTTTCTAAATCCTAACCGTAATCTTCGTATTATAACCATTCCTCATCCCACGAGGGTGAGGGCTGATCTTCTTCGTGTAACAAATGGGATTGAATTTTCTATTTAAAAATATTTATCGTGTTCCCCTCGTACCTTTCTATGATTCCCTGTATTCATCTAAAAAGTTCTCTTGGAATGGGGGAACAACTTGCTGATCTGATTATTTTTTGTCTCTGTTGGGGAGTGGTGTTGTTTCTTTTAAATTTCTAGTTTTGGTTATGGTTTTGATTGCTTTCTTTGGTTACTAGTCAGGATAACCATTTTTCCATCATTTTTTGTAGCTTTTCCATATTTTTTAGATAAACGTCACAATTTGACCGATGTGGAGGCTACATTGTTATCTCTATATACATCTTTTCTCATCTCTCAATCTTGCTTTCTTCTCGATCGCATTTGCTTCACACTCATTGCTCCATTTGCATGTCTTCCAAATGTGTTGTAATCCCTCTCCCTAAGTCATAGGCTGCGCGCATTCAAGCCTGTATACTTCTTCACTAAAACCATTCCTAGGAGGTTTCATGTGTGGTGGAAGAGCATTATAAACGTTGTTAAATCTTGTAGAGTAGGCATGACACTTTCTCCCATGTTTCTTTTTAGGTTCTTGTATTTCGCTAGGATCCTGGAGAGGGTTTGCCTAGCTTCCTGGGCTTCTTTGCGATGTCCGATACAGTTGGGGGTTCGGGATATCATTAAGAGGTGTTTTTGAACCATTTTCCTTCACATCACTCAAGTTTCGAAGATTCTTGTTTTGACTTTATCATCATCTATTTCCATGTAGTCAAAAGAATCTTTCCATCCCATTCACATGGTGTTGGGTTGTGGTAGACTCTTTTCACAGAAAGGTGGGATTTTTGCTTGATAATCATTAGGTAAGGGTACCAGAGGTCGAGGTAAAACCAGAGGCATACTGTGCTACCATGATGATGTTTTGATGAGGTAAAGGGTTAGTTTGAGCAGTCGGGCATATGGATGACATGGATATTAGGACCAATGGCTTGTTGGGCATATTTAGTACAAGAGCCCCAAGTTCGAATGGAAGTGAATACTGTGAGGTGTAGATGGAGGGCCCCTCTGCCCCTAATGTGTTTACCACTTTGAGTAGGTCAACCAGGAAGCTCAAGGTCGACCGGGTTCAGATAACCAATGACCTTGTTCTTGTAAACCTGCTTTGAGTGCCTAGGCCAAAAAATGAGTCAAAGAGATGTAAAGTCTTCGGTGTAGAGTTAGTTTATGGATGTGGTTAGAACAGTTGATTGTTTAGGTAGGAGATCTCTTAAGGATGCTCTCGTACACAACTATTTCAGGTGGGTTTGGGTTAGGGATAAGCTCTGTGTGAATGGTTCTTGAAGCCGTAATGCTATTTTCCAACCAAGAAGCTTAGCCCTACTTGTTACTTTCGTGGTTGATGTTGTAATGGGCTTCGGTCTCCTAGGGGAGTATTATGTGAACCAAGATAATCACTGTGCTCATTGATCATTAGTGGAGTCTTTAAATCGTTTAGGAATTATGGAGTCGCTAGGTGGAAGGTTTAGGATGTTTCCGGGAGGGCACACCATCCACCATAGTGCCTATGAGATGTCCCTTTTCAAGGATATCTTCCAAACACAAGAAAATACAACCGCAGATTGAATGGGAGGGATTTTGGCTGTATATGTCACCTTTGAAAGAGTGTGAGATATGGAGGCTTCGGCCCTTTCCAGACCGTCCAAGAGTGTGGGAGAAACACAAAAAATGGTATAGAGGTTGATCTATGAATAGGAGTTTTTAATCGCTAACCTAACCAGAGATTATAGGTTTCTGAAGTCCTTATGATGTAGTAAGGAAAAAGTACTCTTAATGTCCTCGCCGGAGTCGCCATTATGTTGGGTTCCCATGTTTTGGCCGTATCATACAAGCAAGATGAGACAACATCAAACCACTTTTAGACCTCGTGATCTTGCCCTCTCCGGGTCCAAGAGATGGGATCTCTCTATATAAGAAAATGTTTTATGTCTTTGAAGCTAAAGTTTAATATGTTAGCTACTTATAGGGCAAGTGTTTGTTTGTCGACTATTTATTTGGTTGATGTTTATCAGAGAGAAGGACCAATTTAAGACAAGGATGAGAAAAGAGAACAAGGCGAGGTGAAGTATTCCAGTGATATCCAAACCATTGGGAAATGGAGTCGTGAAAGGTTTGCTTGCTAATTACGGTGCTTTCAATTGGGCTAGTCATTCAAAAACATTGGATCTTAAACATGATTGTGTGGTATGGAATGGTAAGGGTGGAGGAACAATAGAGGTTTAGAACACAAAGTTAAAGGCCCTAGATCGCAGAGAGACTTTGAACTCTCAATGCTTCCGCTCCGTGCCTGAGGGATCTTAGAAAGGACAAACGAAGTTGCACAAGGATCTCATGGATGGCCAACCTAATCCCCGTTGTTCCCAAATATTCAAACAACCTAGCAAGAACATCTACAACAAATTCATTTAATTCATACATCGCAGAGCAAGTAACAATATCCACTACATCGGTTAAATTAATCGAAAGCATTTCTTACATAACACATTAGAAGAAAACATTGAAGGCGATAGGAGAGCAAACATAGGGTACCTAACAAGGTAAATCCTATGCCAATATTCGACAAAAGCCAAAGAGAAATGAAATGAAATGAATTAAAACACAAGAGACAGAAAAACATCACCGCTACTTTAGATCAGGATCCAAAGAAATGTGCTTGTCATATTAAAAAGCAACACCAAATTAAGTAATAAATATTGTCGATAGTCGACACCAATCTGGAAAACATCTTCTCACCCTATCTTACAACTTTACACAGACTTTGTCTCAAAAGAAACAACTTGTACCCTACAATAAATCGATTAAAACTTTTTACAATGAGTTTTCATGAATTTATAGTTCGGTGGACAATAGAAGGTAGGTGAAAATAAATATTAAAACTCGTGAAACAAAGAGGTCGAGACCCATTCTACTTAAATTGTAGCATTTATGCATGGCACCTTGAGGAAGAGTGGTCTCCGTACCTACCATTTCGGTATGTCTCTAATGTACTTTGGTCACAGACCGTAGTACTGTGAATCGAACAAAACAATCAATGATTCAAGTTTGCCATGTCGTGTAACTAATGCTTTCGATAGCGAGACTGGTTGTCAAGGTCGGAAATTATCTAGGAACACGGTATAGAACAAAAGTCGACAAGTAATTGGCCCTATGGGGAAAAATTTCTACCGATATGAAAACCTTTGATAGCAATGTTTTCATGCAATCGGACCTTCCATGCAATCCATGATGTCTTTGAACTGTACTCTTGCCTTCTAAAATCCCCCGAAAAAATTCAAAATCTTCTATTTCTGGTTTTGTGCCCCTTGTTGCTCCCGTATCGTCTTTGTTAATGCAATTTCAAATTTAATGGCGCCGTGAGAGGGTTTGCGAGTTTGAAATCGTCTTGATGAAATTTACGATGTCAGATACCTTTCCGGACATTTTCATAAAATCGAAAGTTATAAATTCAGCTCCTTCTCCGTGCACCGTGCTTCCTTTATAATAGTGCATATGAATCACATGTTTTTCACCGTTCGTAACCCTACAAAACATGAAAAAAATTAAGAAAACTGCATGGAGAGGGTGGTGGATGGGGATCGTGAAATGGCGTATGGACACGGTGGATGATGATGCATGGCAGGATATTATGAAGGAAAAGCGTGTACAAAGGAGAAATTATCATGACGTCGAAATAGCTATTTGAATGAAAAATATTAAAACTTTGACCTGAATGACTATCGGGGACGGCGATAAAATGACGAACACACGGGAAATGACATGGCAAAGACAGCATAAGGGGCGGCGTGCATTTAACTGGCCACCGATTTCTGTGCGGGAAATCAATGGTGGAAAACACGTCGTGAGGGTGATGGATGGTGGGATAGGGGTGGCCTGATGATTTGGGTTAAATCTCCACGCAACTTCATGTGGAGCGATCACTGTTGGATGAGCGATCGTATCGTACGGTCGATATGCATATTGCTCCATGTCTTGTACCAAATGACAATGCGCGATGAGTGGGGCGCGTATTGGAACACCCGTTGCCACGCATCGCGATGAGTGGAACTACCAGACCATCGGAAAATACCACCCACCTCTCAAAGGCGGTGCGATAAATACCGCCGGTTTTTGGAAATAGTGCGTATGCGTAACAATGCAAGTGAGGAAATATGACCGTCGATCCGGCGTGTAAATGAATGGTGGAGATGCGATCTGAGCGGTGAACGGGTTGAATGGTGGATGTTGTGTTGTTTTGTGATGACCGTACGACCCAAACATCGATGGTTAATATGGCGTCCGATATCCACCGTTGCAAGCACCGCTTGAAAGGTAAGCCCGTGCTACGCAGAAAGAAGTACAAGGGGTCGTCGAAAGGCTAAGACCCAATGGACATGAAAATATGGTTATTTGGCCTTTTTAGCGCATTTTCGAAGCCGAGAAAAGGTAACGATAGAGGATAACAAGGGGAATGAAACCAAACTAGGGGTGAATGTAGAATTTAAAGGGGATTTTGGGAGGAATTCTCAGGGGTACAAGGGTAAATGTAGACTTTTTGGAGTGCAGTTTTACAATCAATGGGACTCTTACAAGGAGTCGAGATGAAATTATCAAAGGCGGGGGAACATGAAAAGGCTTCAAGGATGATGTGTCTTCAAGGGAGATGCATTCCTTGGAAGGCTTTAAAACAACTTAGCCCTTTACATTTTGCTTGTCAAAATTTATAGCTTTAAATAAGAGAATATATCTCCAAAGACTTCTATGTTTCCGCAGAAATATGAACACACAAGCAATTTACCAAGGTATACACCTCAACAAACAATACAAGAAATAGTGAATAGGACCATCGTGGACATGGTAAGAAGTATGTTGAAGGCAAAAAAAGAATTTTTCAAATGAGCACTAGGTGCCTGCCCTCAGCAGCTTATATTATTATTAGATGTCCAAATCAAAAAGTACAGAAATGTATTCAACAAGAAGCATGGAGTGGAAGAAAGAAAATTTCTACTCACATGAGAATGTTTGGATGTGTGTACATGCACATGTCCCTGATTAGTTAAGGAAGAAGTTGGACAACAAGGGGGAGGAAATGTATATTTCTTGGATATAGTGATGAATCAGGTTTACAAGATCTATAAGCCATTAACCAAGAAAGTAATCGTCAAATAAGATTTTCAAAGATAAGAAGAAGCTTGGGATGGAAGTTTATAGAAGATATCGAATGTGAGTACATGTATGTCTCATGAATAAAGAATGGACCTCCAAAGTAAACAACTCCTCGTCGGTGCTGGCTCCTCCTCTACCTACACAAGCTCAACAAAGCACCACAAGAAAGTAATAAAACAACATTACAAACCAAGGAAGTGCTTCTCCAAGTTAACACCAGGATCAACGCCCTTGGATTTCAAGTGCAACCTGCTAATATCTTCAAGAACACAAGAACACCAAGATCTGTAAATTTAAGTGAGATTTATGAGAAAGAATAAGTTGATGATAATGTTGTTCTGAATTCTTTATTTGCATTATTTTTTTCATGTTGATGAGCCAATCCTATTTTTAAGATGCGCTCAAAGAAGAGAAATGGATTGAAGAAATGAATGAAGAAATAGAGAAATACAAAGAAATGACACATGTGAGTTAGTGGACCCCTCATAAGGAAAAAAGTTAATAGAGTGAATGGTCTACAAGACCAAAAGAAACATTGAAGGCAAGATAGAAAGGCAACAAAGAAAGGCTAGTTGTCAAAGGCTACAAGCAGAAAAAAGGAAGAGATTACGCAGAAACCTTTGCACTATTTGCAAGGATGGAGACAATGCGCATAGTGTTGTCAATAACAAGACATAAAAAATGGAAATTTTATCAAATGGACAAGTCAACATTCTTGAATGTGGAGTGTTGAAAGAGGAGGTATATGTTGAACAAACTCTCGCTATGAAATAGAAGTCTAAGAACACAAAGTGTTTATGTTATTGAAAGCTCTTTATGGGATGAAGCAAGGCACTACTAGCATGGTACAACAAGATTGATGTTTACCGTGGACAAAGGGTTTGACAAGTGTGATGGTGAGCCTAGACTCTACTTGAAAGAAAAGGATGGTAAAATTATTATTTTTTTATGTAGATGATTTAATTTTTAAAGGAAATGATAAGCTTCTATTGCTAATTTCAAAGAATTCATGAAAAGTGAGTTTGGAATGACCGATTTGGGATTGTTAAGATATTTTTTGGGCATAGAAGTAAAGAAAATAGAAAAGAAAATTTTTCTATCCCAAGAAAAGTATGTTGCGTGTTTTAAAAAAGGTTCAATATGTAAAACAACAAGCCATCATCAGCTCCAACCGTGATGGGGTTGAAGCTGAGCAAGGAAGACAGCAATAATGTCAATCCCACATTGTACAAAGGATGCATATGTACCAATTTATTTGACTCGCAACTAGCTCCTCGATATAATGTACGTAGTAAGTTTGATATCCAGATTCATGGAGACACCTAAGGAGACATACTGGCAAGAAGCCAAGAGAATTTTAAGATATGTAAATGGAACAAAGGAGTATGGTGTTCTATACTCTAAAACCGATGATTTTAAGATGATTGGTTACAAATGACCATGATTGGGTCAAGTGTTGGTGATAAAAGATACATCATGGTATGTTTTTCTATTTGGGGTCGGGAGTTTGCCTCATGGGCTTCCCAAGAAGTAGCCAATAGTTTCATTATAAAATGAAAGTCAATATGTAGTGAAGAATAACAGCATAACATGTATGGGGCTTGGATGAGAAGGATGCCAAGGGATTTATGTCATGAACAAGACAAAGGAGCCACAATTTTCTTCCGTGATAAATAACCCATCAATTACATCGTCAAAGAATTTTTTTTTTCCACAAGAGAACAAAACATATTGAAGCCAAATACTATTTTACATATAAGGGAATTATTTAACAATGGTGAAATTGTTTTGGAGCATTGTAGGTTTATAATGTTTGTAGATATCCTCATACAAAGCCATTGGGACAATAAAAGTTTTGTTTATCCCCGGTAAAGTGTCTCAGAATGATTGATGTCGATACCAGATTAAGAGGGAGTGTTTGAAATACTCCCAACCACCTCCATGAACACTAAAGAAATAAAATTTCAACACTTCATCGAATTCTTTATGTCAGTATGATGAAGTTTGAACAACATGGAGGTGTTTTCACGCAAACATGTAAAACAGAGCATCGGATCACCGCGTTTGCTTTCTTATCCGTCGTATTCACTCACTCTCATTTGCTCGCACATCGGCACCGTAACTTTTAAAGTTTAAATTTTAAGCCTTTTGGCAAATGCTAAGTTTCTGGCCGATGCGATATTGGCGGGACCCACCAACCATCGACGCATTATCAATTTGCCACAAACCTTGCATTTCTATTTATTTCTTACCTTTCAATTTTCACACTCCCCATCGTTTAACTACCTTGGACACCGTACTCACAACTTTCTTATGTTTTAACTTTTAAACCCCGCACCGAACCTTGCCATGTTGCGATGCGACATCATCATTGCACATCACACAACTTACGTTTACCTTTAGCGTGCTCACACTTTGCATATTTTATGTTTTAACTCTTTGACCACTCGCAACTTCGCTCTTTCGCACATCTTACGAACTACCTCGTCTACGCCCACAAGTTATGTTATTTTTTTGCGATGCGATGTGCCGTTGTAAAATCACACATCCCAAGCTTAGGGAGGATACAGGCGTAAGCGCCGTGCTCGTGAGGATAACACCCGCAAAAATAAACAATTCAAGTTATGATACTTACAAGTGCCACGTCACATTGTGCAATCGTAAGTTCTTGCGGTTTCCCGTATCGTGCCTAGTTAAATGTTGGAAATCATCGTATCCGTGATTTGCGGCGGGAGGAATGGACGCGATGTGGTTTCGGCGTTTTCAACCCACAATATTTTAAGTCCTAGCTATGTGTTTTTACGTTTACGATGTACAAACAACATCCGAGTCGAAGGACATTTGGTTGTTATACGTTCATTCTTGTATTGAATTGGGTACTATCTTCAATCTCGGCCATTTTGTATTAAGAGGAATGCACTCTTTTGTTTAGTGAGATGAATAGAGAGAAGAGTTACTATCTCTCTCTGTGTGTGTTCTTTCTCTATCTATCTTCAGGTGATTTTTATTTCTCACACAAGCCTGCATTCTCCGTGTCATGGGGGAAACACATCCCTCTATTGTTTTATTTCCAATTTCTAACAAAGGGAATATATTTTGTAGATGTTTTTTGTAGGAAGCCTAGATCCCCTACCGTTTCATCTCTTAATTAGCTAAACCAGATTACTTAATCAAATATGAACTCGTGGAGAGTGAGCTAATAAATAAAAAAATTTATAAGCTATTAATAAAAACTTCATAGTAAGAAAAACAAAAAGTTATATTAGTTGAAGAAGAATTTATCTGTTACATATCATGAATTTAAGGAGAGGAGGAGGTGAGCATCCTGGTGGAAGAGGAATGCCAAATCCTAGAAGAGGAAGTAACCGATGGTTGAACCTGTAAATGAACAGCGATTTACGAACTTACACAAATCGCACCAAAAACCGTATAAATTTCAGCGAAGTATCAAATACATAGGAACATCTCAATAACATATTGGGATAAAATTCGAAGAAAGCACTAAGCACATATGAGTCGAGAAAACCACCAAGGTTTCGATACCTGTGGAAGTCCAAAAACAATGGAGTCAAATTGCGACATGTAATTACGCTTGCCATGTGAAAAATAGAGCAACAGAGTGTGAACCATGATTTAAACAAAATAACCATGCGTACAATAACACAAACTTTGCAATGTGAAACATTAAATCGTGCATTTATAAATAAAAGCCTTTGTAGATATGGAGCTACAGTTTTCAAGACTTTGAGAAAATCCCGCAGCTGCCACCGATGGAATTTGAACGCAACCGGTGTCCTAATAGAAGCATGGTGTCAACACGAAACATTCCCAAATGAGACCTTTTCCAGGCAAAAGAGGATTAGGCATGCGTATTGCTATCCTTCCTTTCAATCTAGATAGGGAGATCTCGCCATTTGTTTAATTATGACTCACATCCATGTGAACATCATATGGGAAAGGCTATTTTGGCAGCCTGTGAGTCAAGATGCGAACCCAAAGTTTCTGGTCACTGTCCAGCTTTCTTGAACCACAAGATGACACCTTTACGCACTCAATGGATCATTAAACACACATCAAAGGCACAATGGAATATTAATAACACCAGATGGTTACCACCAAAAAGCATAAATTTTACTCAGACCTAGGAAGCACAATGACCACATACATATAAGTATTGCTTAGGAAAGAAAAACCATGTATTCTTAAATAATACAAAGGATGATTCACTTCATTGAAGTGCTGAGAGTAGTGGTGTTAATTCATATCAACAAAGAAAGGTGAATTGAAGTATATATATATATATATATAGTCCACGATTGAAAATTAATGTATTAGTCTATGATAAATATGTAACATTCTTTATAGATCTCGGCATTAAAAATCACAGACATAACAAGTGTTATGTATATATATACACATACATTGATATGTAACTGCAGTGTTTTATCTAAAACAAGTCATATAGCATAGGTTACAATTAAAAAAAATTTGCTTTTAAAGAGGGTTGTGAAAATGGTATCGCAGTGCCTAGTTTAACACTAGGCTTACAATGAGTCATCACATGCAAGAAAATTATGTATTGAAATAGAATTATGAAAATATTGACAGAATATTGTATTGTCTTATAAGGTATACAAGTAAAGTTGGTTGTTCCTTAGGATGAAAAAGGAATTTCTCAGCTACACAAAGTATTTGGTCATTATATGTCAATTGGGAGGTGGTGGCACCATAATGCAACCCAATTTATGGAAGCTATTGAAAACCTACAACAACAACCCGATCAACTCGGAACAACAATGAATGACTTTAGGGCTAGTGAGGAGCAAGTGGAACGTATGATAAGGGAGTTGGACAAAATTCCACCATAAAAGTAGAAAACCAAAAGAGTTGAAACTAAAAGAGGTAAAGAAAGAGTTGAAAATTCTAAAAGTGCCGCAGAACAAGATAAAACGTATTAAATCACATGAGAAAAATAAGAAAATGGAGTTGCAAGAGAATTTTTGAAAAATAAAACACCCTACTTTCGATGGGGAAAGAAGGAAGATTTGAAGCATGGCTTATTAGCATGATCAAATACCTCTAGGTATATGACTCAAAATTAATTTTGAAGGCCCGACTAACTATTTAAAAGTTATATGGAAAATATAGCGTCAGGAAGAAGCTAAACGTGCACATCCGTTGGAAGAGTGAGAAAATTTCTTGGGAGGAATTTCATGAAGCGCTTAAATATCACTATCTAAGTGAATGATATTATGATGACCGTGCTAAGGGAATTCCATGAGTTAAGGTTAGGGGAAGGTAACTATGGATGAGTTTGTAACAAAATTTAAAAGATATTATGGTATGTGCCACACATTAAATAGGAGAAACCAAAAGTCAAATATTTCCGAATCGGGCGATAAGCACCTACAAAGAGAGGATTGAGTTCAGCAATCCTAAGTCCATAGATGAAGTAGTAAGGAAAGCTAGATTATGTTACCGTAGTTCAAAAATATAAATGAAGTTTGAAAATCATGGAAAAATAAGGACAAAAACAAATCTTCCATGAACATAAGAAGACAAAAAAATATACCTATCTTAAAAACTTTGAAAAAGGAGCATCAAAGGAAGAAGTTCAAGGGGAGTGGGGTAAACGTTGGCTTAGTCTCAACACGGGTCGCAGCCTATGGAATTGAATAGAAAAAGAGCATAGGGGGAAGGAAAGGGAATACTTAAGTGTTGGGGTTGTGGTGAACCATATCTATTAAAGGTTTGTCTACATAATATGTGACTGATTCAAAATATTCAAGTAGTCCATGAAGCAACAAGAGTAAATTATGGGCCACAAATATTCCCAGAATCAAGAAAAAATATGGCACATTTAAAGTGCATCGACTATCGACATTCTAATGTTAACTATCAAGAAAAATTTCCGTACCTAGAATCGATGACATGTTTGGTGTAAAAACCCTAGTGAAAATTCCATGTAATAAAAGTCAATAAAGGAAAATTAATAACCAAGGCCATGGGAAATGGTATTCCAAGGTTAATGTTAGAGAAAATCCTAGTGTGGGTGTTCATATGGTTTATTAGACTTATGGAAATTGGCAAAGAAAATGGTTAAGGGGTTTGGAAAGGAAAAGGGTATTTATTGGTATTTATTTATGAAAATAATGGAAAACATAAGAAACGGGAGGTGAAAGGTCACATGTTGAATGTGTGGAGGAAAACTAAAGGAAAATAATGGAAAATGAATAAAATGGTAGCCCAATAATAAAAAGGATTGCGATGATCAAACCATGGATTTTGGCTAAAATGCTTTTGATCTCTCATTATTTTCTCTCTCTCTCTCTCTCTCTCTCTCTCGCTCCATGTATACTTAGATTTTTCTTGGAGCACTCTTGGAGAGGAATACTTGGATTTTTGGAGCAAGAAGGAAAAGGAAGAGAATAAGAACAGCAGAGGACATATGACCGTAGCTCGCAACAAATTTTATTTGCAGTGCCAAGTTGCATGTATTTGTTTGTCACTAGTATTGGCATGCATGAAATATGGATGGTTTCTGGTCATGATCCGTCATTACATGGAGGATTTCCGGACCCACAATGATTTTCTCGTTACCTCCATGGATAACCATGGTGTTGTGGGTTCATTTCATTTCTTTGTTTTTTTTGTTGGTTCTCATGTGTGCTTTTGGTCATGGGTTGAGTTATTTGTTCCTCGAACCTCGGTTGGGAAAATGCTTTTGGAATCCTTGTAACAACGTGCTGAGTTACTAGTCGTGCTCCGTGTTGGGAAAATGTATTGAAACTTTGGTTGTTGAGTTACCAGTTCAAAGCCTTGGTTGAAAAACACCTCGAATCTCGGTGGAAGTTGTGGTTGAGTAACTATTCTTAGAAGCCCTCGCTGAACAAATGCTCAGAACCCTAGAAAACTTAGGTGGAGACCAATTTGGTGTTGGTTATGATGTCCGATTGTGAGTTGGAATCACTTGTTGAAGGTTGAGGTGGTTTGACCTTCTAGAAGCCTTCCGGTTTGGTTTTTATGTATGGACTTTTTATGACATCCCACATTCATGCTTGGAATATGGCATGAAGGACTGATGAAGAGATATTTGGCTCAACCATGTCTATGGCTAGGTGGAATGTGGAATACCTCCAGACTTCAAGGTATTTCTCTTATGTAATAATAGCTTTTTCGTCTTGCATTTATGGTTAAATATGCGTGCTTGTTATTATGTCGCTTATATGGTTATTAGGTAGTTGTCATTTAAATTTTTTACATGATAGTGAGGATGCATGATTCCATCACGCTGATTTGTAAATGAATGAACAAATTTACTTATGCCCAAACAGACATAATGAAGTACGTGATGAGGCAACAATGCTTTCAGAGATTTTTAAGATAAGTATGAGACCCCCATGTTCAGATTCCATATTCAAACTTGTAGATTACATATTTGTGATATTTTTGACAAAATACCTATCATGGCCAGGGGGCTTAGCGAAGACTTTGTTTAAGTGTTTTAAATTACATCGTTATTCCAATGTTATGCAATTAATTTAAGAAAGTTTCACGGTTTTTTGGGAAGTGACATGGCTCACAAGAAAAAGTGGCACAAAATCAAGGTCGACACTTGCACCATCGAAATGTCCTACCGTATGTAGCCATAACATGCATGCAATCGGAGGATCCTAGTTGCACTCTTTCCCTTGTCAAGCAAAGTAAACTGGGTGGTCGATGTTTTTGAGACTTCAGCTTGATGCAGCAGGGGTCAGCTCTCTCTAGTTTTATTGCTTCGGGTGTCCTCGTAGCATGTATAAGGTTTGTGTTGTTGCGTAGTATTGGTTCCACTTCTTTAAGGTTTTCAAGAGAGATTGAATCAAATCAAAGTAAACCTTCGTCACATGTTTACCCTGGCCCAATTACATGTGGTGATGTGGGAGGAGGGTGTTGTTGCAGTGGTATCATAACATGGTTCACCACTCGTACCAGATGGTTGCTGTTTTGGACATGCATCCATGCTATTGTATATGTGTTGCTTATGCTTGTGGTCTATGTGCATTTTGCATACAAATGGTGTTAGTCATGGTTGTGGTGATGTCGCCATGTGCAGCAGATGCATGTTGTTGTGAAATGTGTTTTCATGAGTGTATTAATCGCTATGTGTTGTTTATACACGTCATGTTCTTACATGTTGTAAAGTGTAACAATGGTATGGTTGTTTTTTTCATGCACAAGGTCATGGTATGTGTAGTTGATATGGTCATGCAAATGAAAATTGGACTCTAAAGCCAGAATGTTGTCGATGTGTTGAGCACACACAGTTGTGATATGTCTATCTCGTTATAATGATTATGTCTACACATGTATTACACTAATTGGTTGATCTTTTTTTAGCGAGATATCCTTCTAAATTATTCTAAGGTATGTTGGTTTATTTTCATTTGGTTTAGCGAATATGAGATGCCTTGTGTGAATAAATCAAAGATGACTAGCAATATGGTAGACCGCGCAGATTATCCCTATGAATTAGATGAGAAACATGGCGTTGAGCACTCTTCTAACTTAGAAGACACATCGAGAAGCTTGAAGGTGTTGGGGTTCCCATGTTTTGGCAGATTTGGCACTAAAAGATAAGACAACATCAAACCACTTTGGGGCCCTAGGATCTAGGCCCTTCCGGACCCGAGAGGGATTCCCCCCCCAATAAAACAAAGAATGATTTATCTTTGATAGCTCGTGATGAGATATTAGGCTAGTTATGGCCACGTAGGGGTTTAAATGATTTTGTTGGAGGGTTGTCAATACAGTGAGATCACAGACCTATATATTGGGAGAAAAGGAACAAGAGCAACAGACAGCCCAAAGAAAGAGGACAACAAGCAAAGTGCCATCCATTGGGCTATGAGTCATGAAAGGAAATTACTTGCATCCACTAGTTGGTTATTTAAGGCAAGGCTATCTACACTTGTATGATCTTTAGGCAGCATGATGGAATGTAAATATTAAGGAGGGAAAGTAGAAGAAGGAAAGACAACCAAATTTCTGTTCATAGACTGTGTCGCAGGTCATTTAACTCTGCATTCGCTGACATACCGAAGGCAAACAAGGGACAAAAAAGGGGGCTGCTTTTTATAGATCGTACCGCAGGTCATTTAACCTGTGCATGCTTTAGTAACCCAAGGGGAAAAACAAGAGATAAGATTAACGAAGGGATCTTAGAAAGGCCGGCCTGGTCGCGCGAGGATCCTAGTGGATGGTGGTTAACACCATCCTCAAAAGGTTCCCAAACCTTCCAAATTAAACTCAACAAGAACATCTAAGTATTGATTCAACCAATTCATACACCGAGAGTAGCAATAAATATCCACTACACTGGTTAAATTGACCTAGATCACTTCGTATAACACATTTAGCAGAAAACATTGAAGGAAAGGAGAGCAGACAAAGATAGGCACCCAACAAGGGTGAATCCTATACCATTATTCGTATGCAAGCCCAGAAGAACAATGAAACAATGTGAAGATGCAATAAACGAAGTAAGAAGAACATCACCAATAGTAACAGTATCAGGATCTCCGTGAAATGTGTTTTGATTAATTGATGCAAAACTACCAAGGTACACCGAGCTCACCTATTAATACACCTGTGCCTCTGTGCCTATTACATACAACTACTCCGCAACTCCCTCCAAGATTGTTCTAACAAGCCAAGAATGAATCTCTTCAATAAAGAATTCTGCCCAACAACTAAACAACAACAACAACCTTACATTATGTTCTCGTGGATTTTTATAGGAGAAGAGAGAAAATAGAGGTAGATGAATAATTAAATGAGATTCATTAAGATAGAATGGCGGAAGTATTTCGCGCCCTACCGCTTAATGGATTTCTAACGTACCGTATGTATCGTAATCCGTCCTGAGTCTCCACAGCGAGATCGACCTCGGATATTTCTTTTGGGATCTTTTCTCGTGCTTGAGCTTGCGCTAGTCTTCCGAATAAATGAACCGGTGAAAGATCCGCACGGTTTTCCATTCCTCCATCACTACGGATCAGATGTGCCTTTAATGAAGTTCTCGTCCGTGTATTTATTCATTATACCGAGGAGGCATGGAGGACGCTCGTGGGAAGGTGTACCGGAGAAAATGTCCTCGTTAGGCAGCGCAGCTTGTTGGGCGTTGTCGGTGCGCTCATTAGTTCTCAAACAAATATTTTAAGCTTTTGACCGCAGGATTAAAATGTTAATCTTCAATTACAAAAGCCTTAATCCTCAAACTTATCTTCGTTGCTTCGCTGGCCGGTTGAATGGCTCTCCTCTGCTAACCGCACAATGGAAAGAATTTTAAAACCGACAAGTGGTGGTGGAGAAATGCCTTTGGAAGTCGTGAGGAGGGTGGTGAGCGATGTGGAGAACAAAGGAAACAAAGCGGGAGGAGTCGAGAAATGAACGCACAATGTAAAACCCAAAGTTTAGCGTTTAAGCACTACACAGTGAAACGTGAAAAAACAACACACGCAGGCGCAATGTGGGACCAATATGCGTGAGGCGATTAGATCTAAGTCGTATCCGGGAGGAACACGGTGGAGATGTAATCGGAATAATCGCAATCGGGAGGGGCACAAAGGGGAGACACTTCACAAATCTCCGATTGGCACCGGGCGGGGAGAGCGAGCAGCTGCCAGATCAGCGTGGAGGATGGACGGCCCCCGATTGAATCAGAGATCACAATCGGGAGTCGACGTGTGTCAGCTTTGCGATCAGGACGCAAGGGGACCACGATTGAGCGACTGCTGATCCGGGCGTCGATCAACGGCTCACACTCAATCGGAGGGGCAGCAAGGGACGGGGGATCGGGAGAAGGACTTGGGGATTGGGTTCACTTTAGGAATGGAGCGATTAGTGCGATGACCGCTTGGACGGCGGTGAAATGACCAAGCAGATTGAACGGGGACGGAGGAAAGGACTTGCGATTAGGGGAAATGGGAAGGGTGATGGCCGTCGGATCACAGGAATGGACAGCCCGTATTGAATCGCAGACTGGCAATCGTGGAGTCGGATGAAACGTACGCAGATTGCGACGAAGGGGACCGCGATGGCGCGCTCGTCGTCGGACGGCGGGACAGATCACTGTCGACATGACCCGGGAGGATCGCAATCGGATCTCAAAAAGACCTGCGACGGATCGGAGGGCGACACGGAACATTGCGATTGCGACGAAAGCGGGGGTCGCGGCAGCGCTTCCGGCCGTCGGATCTTTGTGACAGACCAATGGCGCGGAACGCGTCGCAAGACCTATCGTGACAAAAATCGCATCGGGGTTTTTTCTAACATAACAAAGAGCTTGCACCGCCCCGACACCGATTGCGATTAGCGTCAGACCCTGGCGCTTGGTCCCGCGTCGCGCGGTGGGCGGGTTTGAAAGGGGTTACAGAGGGAAGTTACCAGGCCTACAATAAGGTCGGAAATGGGTTTTTTGCCCATTTAAATGGAATTTGAAGCTGGAAAGAGAAACGATAGAGATGGAAAGGGAAAAAGGCTAAACAAAGGGTAAGGGTAGGATTTAAGGGATTTTGGGAAATTAAAAGGGTAAGAAGGGTTAGGGAAGGGAAGACAGGAACAAGTAGAGGTTAGGTGGGGGTGAACAAGAGGGAAAAGGGGGCCTTGGGCATTTCTTCAAAGCAGTAGAGGCTTTTATAAAGGAAATCAACAGTAGGGGATACTATCAAAGGGCAAAGACACATGGAGTGCTTCAAGGAGACCGAGTTTTCGCAGGAAATGCATTCTTGAAGGCTCGGTGAGAACAATTTAGCCCCTATTTGCTTGCTGCACCCCTATAGGGGGCTAACAAAGGCTCCACATGGGGATGGCTTCTCCTTGGAGGAGTCAAGAATTCGGTAAATTGATTCCCCTTGGTGTAGGAAGCCGTATGCTTGTCGCTTGAACCATCTCCTTTTCTTTCTGGCTGATCGAAATGTCACAAATTAAGAAGACACTACACGTTATAAAATTTTTCTCAAACAACTACCTACCCAACACTATAATCCTATCATTTTTCTTCTTGGGTGCATTTGGACTCGCGTACCTTTTACATCATCAATTTTTGCAAACAGAAAAATAAACCTATTCTATTTTCTCGCTTATTACTCCAAGGAGACCGTATTAGACCGTTGGTCTCACATGCTTCTCTACCACACTACTACCGCTAGGATTAGACTCGTTCAGCTGGTGTTTCTTCTTTATATTCTCGAGACAAATTGAAATAATTAATCTACTTTTGCTCATAGGCTTAGGCTTATTGAGCTTCCTACCTACCCTACTCTAATTGGAAATCTCATGTTCTAGGTGATAAGGATAAAGCCAATACAAACCCAATCAAGCAAAGAGGAAAAGGACATGAGCATTGGCTACCTGCTCTAGGATAACCCTGTGCTCGCGTGTGGTCCTTCAAGATCGTGGGTCACCATCGGGAGTGACCATTCTCGCGAACTGCCCATGCTAAGGATTAATGGCCGTATATCTTGTTAATACTGCAGCCCTCAATGTACCGCCACAAGATCCACAAACAGATGATGTATTTTTCTTTTTAGGCCTCCCATGCTTGGTAGGCTGTCTTTATCTTGCGCCTTCGATTATTGCATTTTCCAACGCGTCTTCAAAGTGGCCCATGAGAACCTAGACTTTCTCTTGTATTTCGAAGAGTTAAACAACTTTCTTTTGGGGGAGGGAGACTTTCCAAGAATGCTTTTGGTCTCCGAACTCGTATGATATTTCGTGATCTCAAAAGTTCGAGCTCAAATTTCTTCACATTCCCAAACCACTGTCGAGAAACATCTTCTCAAGCGCAGAGTATTGACATCGAGTCGAGAGGGATAATCTTTTGGAAGGTTCTCCTATTCAATTTCTCGCTACAAGACACTCGCTATTCCACTCAAAAACTCGCTATGAGGCTTGATCTATTTCCACACATTATTCGCAGTCCTCTATCAGGCCTAAGGACCGGATCTTCGGTACGTATGATGTTGTAACGCGACATGGTCTCCCAAAGGAGTCTTATGAAAACCACACAGACATCACAAGCGACCGATTAACAATGATTCTTTTAATCATTCGTGAATTGTGTGAGTCGCCGGTGGATGATTCACAATTCATCGTCCACCAAAGTGGTTTACCAAATCAAGGTCGATTGATTCTTCTCGAGTCGCTAATATGTTGGGGTTCCTATGTTTTGGCGTATTTGGCAATACCAAAAGACAAGACAACATCAAACCACTTTGGGGCCCAGATCCAGTCCTCTCGGGGATCTTATGATTCTCCAACAAAACAAAGAATGACGATTCGATAGCTCGTGACGAGATATTGTAATACATGGCTACGCAGGCTTAAATGATTTAAGTGAGTGTTGTCAATACAGGAGATCACAGACCTAGAAAGTATTGGGAGAAAAGGAACAAGAGCAACAGGATGTTTCGAAACAGAGGATGGGTCGGTTATGCGGCCATCCATTGGCTATGGAGTCATGAAAGGAAATTATCACATCCACCAGCCAAGCCATGGCAAGTCATTCACTAAAGGATCTTTTAGGCAGATGATGGAATGTAACATTAAGGAGGAAAGGGAAGAAGGAAAGACAACCAAATTTCTCGCTCATAGACTGTGTCGTACGTCATTTAACTCGTACCGCTTGGACATACCATGCGCCTCAAAGGGACAGGCAACAAGCAGTATAGATCGTACTCGCAGGTCATTTAACTCGGGTTTGCTAGGCACCTGCGGGGGAAAACAGAGATAAGATTAACGAAGGGATCTTTAGGAAAGGCCACTGTCGCACGAGGATCCTAGGACAGTGGCTAACACCATCCTCGTTGTTCCCAAACCTTCCAGCTTAAACTCGTAAAATATCTAAGAAAACCGATTCAACCAATTCATACATCGCAGAGTAGCAACAATATCCACTACACCGAATAAATTACTGGAGACTACTTTATAACACATTTAGCAAAAAATATTGAAGGCGGAGACAAGACAGCAAAGACAGGGCACCTAACAAGGGTGAACTTATACCATTATTCGATGCAAGCCTGTGAAGAACAATGAACAATGTGAAGATGCAATAAACGAAGTAAGAAGAACATCACCAATAGTAATAGACCAGATCCGTGAAATGTGCTTGATTAATTGATGCAAAACTACCATGTACATCGAGCCTAACACAATACACTGTGCTTTCTCCCACTTATTACATACAACTACTCTACAACTCCTTCTCCCAAGACCTGTTTAACAACAAGAATGAACTCTAATGTTAACTTGCCCAACAAATCGAACAACAACAACTCTTATATTATGTTTCGGGGATTTTTATAGGAGAAGAGAGTTAGAGGTAGATGAACAATTAAATGAGATCTAATAAGACAATGGTAGAAGCATTCGCGCCCTACCGCTTAATGGCCGCAACGCCGTATGTACCGTAACTGGCCCTCTGGGAGTCTCCGTCGTGCCGAGATCGACCTCGGATATTTCTTTGGGATCTTTTCGGTGCTTGGAGCTTTGCGCTAGCTTCGAATAAAAATGAACTCGGTGAAAGACCGCACGAAGCTCATTCCTCCATCGCGGCTCGTGCGCCTTTAATGAAGTTTCGTTCGTGTATTTATTTACGCAGGTCGTGAGATGTACAGAGGGTACTGTAGCGTGCACTGGAGGAAAACCGTTGTTAGTAAAGCGCGTTTACATGCTGTCATGCGCTCATTAGTCTTTCACAAACAAAGGTTTAAGCCTTTGATCACAGGATTAAAACGTTAATCTTCAACCATGCCTTATCCCTCGTCCCGTTCGTTCGCCGGTCATCAATGGCTCTCTTCCGGTGTTAATCAACACAATGGAAAGAATTTTAAAACCGGCGGTGGTGGTGGAGAAATGCCTTGGAAGTCGGAGGAGGGGTGGTGGAGCGATGAGGAACAAAGGAAACAACGAGAGGAGCTGAGAAATGAACGACAAGGTGTAAAACCCAAAGTTTAGCGTTTGGGCGAATTACACAAGGAAACGCGAAAACAACACATGGAGGCGTGAATGTGCGACCTTGCCGACGGTGAGTGGCGATTAGATTCGAGCTGGCCAGATCCGGGAGGAATGACGCGGGAGATGTAATCGGAACAATCGTAACCCAGGGGCAACAAAGGAGACACCCACAAACTTCTCGATTGCGACTTCCGTTGGGGAGAGCGAAGAACATGACCGGGCTGCGGAGGATGGACGGCGTCGATTGAATCGGGGAGATCGTGTAACCGGGATTCTGGACGAAATGGGGCCCATATTGCGATCGGAAGGGGACCAAAGGATTGAGCGCCCCACTGCTGATCCGAAGGCCGATCACCCGCCACACTCAATCGGAGGGGCGGCGACGGGGGGATCGGAGAAGGACTTGTGATTGGGTTCATCGAGAATGGAGCGATTAGTGCGATGACCGTCGGATCGGCGGGGAATGTGACGGTGAGATTGAATCGGGAGACGGAGGAAAGGACCTGCGACTGTGGGAAATGGGGCGGTGATGGCGGCGGATCAGCCAGGGAACGGGACGGCCGAGATTGATCGACAGATCAACGGAGCCTACGAAACGGTTTGCGATTGCGACCTGGCGGGGACCCACGATCGAAGGCCGGCCGCTTCGACCGGCGGGACGGATCGACGCCTGGCCGGGATATGATCGGAGATCGTAATCGGAGCTCGGGCAAAAGACTTGCGATTGATCGAAGGGCACACACCGAACGTTGCGATTGCGATTGCTGGTGGGGTCGCGATGAAGGCGCTCCACCGTCGGATCTTGTGATGTATCAACGGCGCAACGCGTCGCAAGACCGACGCGGACAAACAAATCGCATCGGGGTTTTTCAACATAACAAAGGAGTTTGCACCCGCCCGACCTCCGATTGCGACTAGCGCTGGGGACCTAAGCGCTTGGTCCCGGCCGTGCGGTGGGTTGTCGAAAGGGGCTAGAGGGGAAGGGGCTAGGGGTCATAGATAAGGTTGTTGGAAATGGGTTTTTTGGCCTATTTAAATGGAATGAAGGAAAGAGAAACGACAGAGAGGAAAGGGGGAAAAGGTTAAACAAAGGGTAAGGGTAGGATTTTAAGGGATTTTGGGGAAATTCAAAACAAAGAAGGGGAATAGAAGGAAGACATGGGAACGGGGCGAGAGGCTAGGGTGGGGGTGAACAAGAGGGAAAATGGGGCCTTTGGGCATTTCTTCATAGCAAGAGAGAAGCTTTATAAAGGAAATCAGCGCAGGGGATACTATCATGGGCAAAGACACATGGAGGCTTCAAGGAGACTGTAGTTTTCGCAGGAAATGCATTCCTCAAGGCTCAGAACAATTTAGCCCCCTATTTGCTTGTCAAAAATTTCATGGGGGCCAGTTAAGGAAGAAATAAGGTTTTGTGGTGCTTATACCCACAAAATCATATAGGAACATGAAAACAAGCAGCAGGTTAATGCAATAATCCCTTCAAATTTTGTCAAAGATGTGATGACAAGGACCTCTTTAGATCAAAAATTAGGGGAATTTTGAGGTATAAAATGGCTCCTCCTTGTGAAATTTTTAAAATAATAGTGAAATAATAAAATAAGATTTGATTACATCATCAAAGTTTAGAGTGAAAAAGAAAATTACTTTTTCAACCGTACCTTTGAACTTATATCCCAAATTTTCTACTCAACCTTGAGAGGAGCACTTTTACGAGAATCTTCATCCAAGGAGTACCCATGTTACATACTGGCGTGATCTTGCTACACAAAAAATTAAAAAAATACATGAAAAATATGATTGCATTAACGTTTTCATGTTTCTCTCATTTTTTGTTTAGAAAGTTCCATCGAAAGTACGCAATATTGTCACTTCCTGATGAGTAATTAAATTTTGCATCCGTGGGCACTCGGTCAAAATTTCTGAGTAAAAAATTTTTTTGGAGATAAGTTGAAAATACGAGTTGAAAAAGTAGTTTTATTATTTTATTATTTGATTATTTTTTAATCTTTTTATCCTTTTACTTAAAAATGGTGAATCATCCCCATGGTCGACATCATCATCTTGAATCCTATTGGTTCTTATAAACTTTATTCGGTTGTACATTTTTCTTAGGAGGCCCATTTTAGACCCAAAATTTCCTCTAATGTATGGACTAGAAGATGGTGATCATGCTCAAAACGTGTTGCTCAATGGTGGAACCTAAAGGACCATGTAGATATATTTTTTTGAATTTGGCGTAATGTGTTTCGTAGAAACCGAGTACCATATGCTCCTGCAACCACCATGTTCACTTTCATACATGCAAAATTTTTGAAAATAAAGTGTTATGGACAACCTACTCTTACAGCTTGTACTACTTACTAGGCATGCTTACGTGGCAAAGTTGACTAGTCAACAACATATTCCTCAATGAATGAGGATGTGCCATGGCACTTCATCGTTGGTTTGAATGCCAAAATTTGATTATGCACAACCAATCACAAGCTACCACGTGGCATGGATAGATTAATGGCAGCCCGCAGGCCACCAAAATTTTTGGTCAAGGCATGAGCGGAGTCGGTGGGGGTCGAAACTCGCGACCTCCAAGCATATAGCACAGAGCCTTTTGCTAAACACGCTATCACATTGTTCCTTAGCGTATGATGGATTTTTTTTTCATAATTATATTACGTAGTATTTTGGTGTTTGGGGGTGGGGGCGGTGGTTCAGCTCCAACTCTCAGTCATGCCCAGGGGTGGGACCGCGTGAGGGCAGCCTGCAACCCCCCCCCCGCAACCCTTCTATAATAGTAATATTAAACATCGGTGCCATGTTACACACCAAGATCCCTCGCTATAACAATTTTCCGAACCACCAATGGAGAGAAGTCGTGGACCTTAACGACATCTGGTGAACCATTTCCATGTGTGAACGCCTTAATTAGCACTAACCACCAAGTCTCTACCCGGTGGTACGAAGTCGGCGGTGACCAAACCGTCGATGTGAATGTGCCATCTTTAATGGTTCGATATGATTAGGAGGGGGCGAAGACAAACACACGCGGCCCCAACGTGACCATATTTTTTAGCCTTAATTCCTTAGGCAAAATGATGTGTTGACACCCACTTGGATATTGGTCATTTTGGCACTAGGTTAGCGGAATTGGATAAATTTGCACGTTCGTGCTCACGTTTGGTGGAAATTGTGGAGTGGTTAGCACAAACTTGGGGAAGCTACAACTTACTCAAATTTTGATGAAATTCGAAGAAGTAAGAGGTTAGAGAAGTTTTTGGGTGCATTCTAGAGCCATTGGAGCAGGTTTCGCAGTTGTTTGACAAAGGAAAATGTATGTAATCACACTTTTGACATAATAGAAGATTGACAAGCCAACAAGTCAGACCAAGGAGACGTAGCTCAGAATAGTGAACTACTTCATCATGTGTTGTCGTGTTACTATTTATGGTGGGGATACATGTCTATTAGATGTAGTTCTTTCATTGTTTTTTTTATGTTAGTTTTCTCAATAGATTCACATAAACTAATGGTTAACTTGGTAATTTACCCTATAACTTCAAGAACTTTGTTTATATTCCTATGGAATTTAACAACAAACATTAATTTTCCTATTCATATCAAGTTGCTATATAAAAGCACTAATTTTACTTATGCAAGGTGTATTTAATTTTTTTTTAAGTGTTTAAATGTTACAAGGTTGAATCACAAAAGAGGAGAAGGAAAACTTATGGGTAGGTTCTCAATTTGGAGCAAGGAGAAGAAGGCACACGACAATCTCCACCACACAAGATTCACCCAATTGTAACTAAGGCTCAGAAGAATGTCTCATGAAGGAGTGAAAATGATAACAAGAACATAGGATGAGGATTATTTTATGAAGGCTTTATTTGACATGAAAATATGGTGAAAGTCTTCATGAACAAGAGGAATACAATGTTGCAGAAAGCTCCAAGACTCCAAGAGGAGGATAATGAAAATGGTGACAAAACACCATCTACTCCACCACAACTCACCACCATCTTCAATTTCATCTTCATCCTCCTCCACCACCACAACCCTTACTCATACATACTCATCAACATACCCTTTAATGAATTGTAAAACACCCTCTTAAAACTTGATATTAAATTTGAGTTTCTTGTGTATAATGGTGAAGTGAATGAAGAGCAGTTTGAAAATTGGGTTCATTAGTTGGAGGTCTATTGTAGGATTTGAAACCTTCAAGATGAGATACAAATATTCATCTAGCCCTCTTTGAGACTGGAGGTTGCAATAGTAGCATGGTGATTCCACATACAGAAGATGATAAAAAAGATGGTAATATCTCAAAATATTGGTCTTATTTGATTGGAGCAATTAAAAGGAAATTTTAACTCTAACACATATTCGTAAAGCCATCATGAATCGCGTTAAAAGGTCAAAAATGGGAAAGATTACACCCAAGAACGAGAAGAACAGCTCTTATGTTAGGTGTTAAATTGCACCGAAGACACGTTGTTGAAGCATATAGGGGGTTTATATAGTCACTTAATGCATACTATCCTTATGTTGTAACCACTATTCTAGATGAGGTTTGTGTGTGCTTTCACTCACCTAAGGAAAGAGGAAAACGCTTTCTAGAAGGGGGGGGGGTAAAAATTAGCTATTTAAGGGTGGAGAGAACGGAAATGATTCAAAGGAAAAGGAAAGAAAAATGCATCCGTTAAAAGGAAGGAGAGAAAATGGCATGCACACATTGTTACAAAGAGGGTCAAATTGAGGACCGTTGTTGGAAGTTTATCCGTAGATGAGGCCCAAGAAATTCAACAACAAGGGGAAACAAAGACAACTTCAACCACTCAATATGATTTGGGATTTGATTCGTGATGAAACTAAAATTACAAATGCACATGGTTATGAAAGAAAAGAATCCATTAGTAGCACTAGTTCGTCAAATTTTCATACTAGTGCTCCAAATTAAGAAACAAGGATTGAATTATTTCATGTGAGGGTTATTTCCAAACATACAAAAATCAACAAACTATTTCGATAGTGGGTCTTAACAATTTTACATCTAAAGACTTAGTCAAGAAAATGAATCTTGAAACCATTCCACATCCCAAACCATATCCATTGCCTCGACATTCAAGAACACAAATTTATAAGTTACACCAAAATCCTAGCCAAGGCCTAAGCTAGAATCAAAGACAAGGTCAAAGGTATGATAAATCTCAAGTTCAATGTCATTATTGTAAGAAATACACGGCTATGCAAATGAATGGGGTAGAAAGACTAAATAGACATAAGTAACAAACCAAGTGTATATTTCATAAAGGAAAATCAAAACCATGATAGTATGTTTTTAGCTTGTAATGTAGCACATGAAAAATTAGGATACGTATGGTTTCTAGATTCGTGTAGCACCCACATGAATGGAAACACAGAAATGTTTTCCAATCCAGATGAAAGTGTAAAATCTTAAGTGACATTGGGGGACCTAAAGCAAAGTATTTGTCATGAAAACGAAGAGCGTACATTCTAACAAAGAAGGGAGAGAAGAAGTTCATGTCGATGTTTACTTTGTCCTGCTCTGAAACATAACCCTACAAGCATTGGAAAAACCTGGTGCAAAAGGGTTACAATGTATTTTTCAAAATTATGTATGCAATAACCTTTGGATAAGCTCTCCAAGTAGACAGCTAATTGAAAAAGTTCACAAGGACAAACAATAGAATGTTTCCTCTCAAGCTAAGATCATATTTGAAGGAAGAAGGTGCCCAAGCACAAATATCAATGAATTCACAAAAGGATGAAAGCAATGTAGCAATTATTACACAATAAAAATTTCAAGTAGAAATTAAAGATGAAAATTGGTTATGAGCATTTGAGATTTTCTCATCTCAACTTTGGAGGTTTGCATTTGTTGCATAGGAAAATGCATGGCATGATTGCCACTAATAGAAAAACTAGACAACCCATAAGGATGTGTACTGGCAAACAACACAGTAGAATCATTTCCAAAGAAAGTCTATAAAGGCAAAGGCACATGGAAATTGTCCACTCGTATTTACGTACCATCGCAAACACCATCAATTATAGTAAACTATTATAGTTTAACCTTCATAGATGACTACACAAGGATGACATGAGTCTACTTTCTAAAACATAAAAGTGAAGTGTTTGAGCCTTTCCGCTACCACAAAGCTATTGTTGAGAAGCAAGTGGAACCACATCAAAGTTTTAAGGACCAACATAGGTGGTTAATATATTCTAAGTGAATTCCTACATTTTTAAGGGAGCATGAATTCACAAAAATTACAACAAGGTACACACCCTTAAAAATGGCGTGTAGAAAGAAAGAATAGGACCATCATGGAAATGGCAAGTGATTATGTTGAAGAAAAATCATTTGTCAAATGGGATTAAAGCAAAGTTGTTGCTTGTGCAAGATATATCATTAATAGTGTCCAACCAAAATTGTTATGAATATGGTCTTGCGAGGCATGGAGTGGAAAGAAGCAATATATCGCTCACATGAGAGTGTTTGGGTGTTTGGCATATTCACATGTCCTACATGAGTTGAGGAAGATGTTGTACAACAAGGGGGGGAATTTATATTTGTTGACACAAAGATGAATCCAAGGTACACAAGGTCTACAATCCATCAACCAAGAAGGTAATAATCAAAGCAGAGATGTTCAACTAGAGGAGGAAGCATGGGATGGAATTTTAGAGAAGATAGTCAATGAAGACATGTATGTCACATGAAGACAAAGAGGAATTGACCATAGAAATTAATTCATCAACGATGACTCCTCCTCCACCTACACAAGCTCATCAAAGTAGTCAACATGTGACACCACAAACAAATAATAGGATAGTCAGCAACCAAGAATTTTCTTCCAAGCACACCACAAATATCCGAAACTCCATCTACTTCAAGCGCAACACCAAGCTAATTTTCCGCAAGCACAAGAAGACCAAATTTAGAACGAAATGAACATATGGGAGCAAGGTAAAGTTGATAATAAAGGTTCATCCTAATTTTATTTGCATTATTTTGTCATAGATGACCCAATACACTTTGAAGATGCACCAACAGAAGATAAATCGTGTTATGGAAATGGATGAAGAAATAGGAGCAATAGAAAAGAATGACACATGGAAATTAGTGGAACTTACACAAGGAAAGAATTATTGGAGTGAAGTGGGTCTATAATACTAAGAGCAACATTAAAGGCAAGATTGGAAGTAATAAAGCAAGGCTTAGTTGAACAAAGGATACAAGTCACAAGATGAATAAATTATGCAGAAAAAATTTAAAGGCTTGTGAGGATAGAGATCGTGTGCACAATTTTGGTTTACTGTCGTGCAACACAAATGGAAAATGTATCAAATGGACGTAAATCAATTTTCTTGAATGGAGTGTTGAAAGAGGAGGTGTATGTTACGAAAACTCCTAGTTATGAGACAGAAGGCCAAGAAGGAAAGGTGTGTAAGTTGCACAAAGTTTCATGGCTCGAAGCAAACACCATGTGCATGGCATAGTAGGATAGACGTTTACTTGATGGACAATGGGTTTGTTACACTAAAAATTGTCACCTTGAAATTCTTCCGGGGCCGATCGTATGAGCTCATTCTCGCTATTTGCTTGTCTTCTCTTGACTTAGATCCGGTAATTGACATGGAAAACTCTATGATTATTTGAACGTGATGTTATTATCCCTTTTGAGTCCCTTGACATGTGTTCCTTCCGCAGAACTATTCTTCCTTCTCGATGAAGACCTCTTGGAAGCCATGATCAAGGTGTGTCCATTGACATGTGTTTCTTCTAGTTGGGCCATAATCAACGAGTCCGAGGATAGTTCTTTTTATCGTCAACTTAATAAAAAAATGAAACTGTGTTGAGTCCAAGGATAGTTCTTTTCTCGTGTCAACTCATATAAAAATGAATCAGTGAGTTCATGACAGTTCCTTTTCATCAAGTCAACCTCATTAAAAAATGAACTGTGACCAAGGATAGTTCTTTCTCGTTTCAAATCTTCATTAAAAAATGAACTCGCTAGTCGAGAGCATAGTTCCTTTTTTTCTGTGTCAAGCCTGCTTAAAAAATGAAACAAGCTTCCATGCGAGGGGACAATGGTTTTCCGTGTCAACCTCAATAAAATGAATCAAGAGTATATTGTAGAGAGTAGATTAACAGATTAGAAATAATTAGTTTCCGAGGATAGTTCATGTTACCGAGTCAACCTCATTAAAAATGAATCGTAAGGAGACACCTTGTTTTGCCGAACCTCGTTAAAAATGAATCAAATTATCAAAGGATAGTCTTTGTTACCGAGTCAACTCTCGTTAAAATACGAACTGTGTATGAGGACAAGCTTCGTGTCAACTCTATTAAAAAATGAATCGTAGGTTATGTAGGTAGATTAGAAACAAGTAGTTTAGAGATGGTTCTGGCATCGAGTCAACCCTAGTAAAAAAATGAATCAGGTATGAGGATGGTTCTTTTCTTGTGTCAACCCTCATAAATGAACTGGCCAATAGAGGATAGTTCTTTTACCTAGAGTCAATCCCTGTTAAAAAATGAACTGTATGAGGATAGTTCTTTTCCTATGTCAACTCATTAAAAAAAAATGAATTAGTAGGTTATATAGGTAGATTGTAGCGGTAGATACGAGGATAGTTTCTTTAATCAACCTCGTTAAAAAAAAATGAATCAGCATGAGGTGAAAGTTTTTTGCATCGTGTCAACCTCGTTAAAAATGAAACACGTTCTGCATGAGCATATTTCTTTTCCTTCGTGTCAAGCTCAGAAAATGAAACAATCTCTCCTCAATTGAGTTTAGTTCCTTGACTAGATCTCACAAATGTTAAGTCGAATATTTAAAGTTAATTATTTCGCCTTTTGTGTAATTTTCAGCTTTTTTAGGGCTCAGTATTTCATATGATCTCGTAAATGAACCTTCATTCCATCCGGGCCTATTAATTACCAAAGCAGCTGAATTTAGTTGAATGACATGAAGTCGGGGGGCAAAGGCATTTAGCAGCTACGCTAGGGGCATCAAGCACATTTTCTCTTCAAGCTTGTGTAAAAATGAAACCATCAAGCATAGTTTTTATCTTTTTCAAGATTTTTTACAAAAAAATGAAACCTATCTTGAGTCAATTTCGGTTACTTTCAAGACTCGTTAAACTCATAAAAATCCCCAGATTATTTTTCTATCTTTCATTCTCGTAAAACACATGAAAATGCGAGTTCTTTCCGTCTTTTCCTCGCTCGTAAATTAAATTCGAATTCGCTATTATGGAATATATTTTTATCCTTTTTCGAACTTAAACTACGAAAAAAGATAAACCATGAGTACATTTTTATCCCTTTTTCGAACTCGTTAAAGCTTACAAGAAAGTGAAAACTTGGAGTCCTATTTTAAGCCCTTTTCGTACTCTAAACATGAAAATATTTCCAAGCACTTGATTATTCAAACTCGTTAAAGTAAATGAATGATCATCCTTCAAAAGATAAGTTTACCTCTTTTATTAATTTAAATGGACTATTTACGAAAAAGGTATACGTTGACCAATTACGTCAATAGAGTTCTTCCGTATTATTTTATCTTGGGGCTCGTGAGAGACTAAATTTACGAAAACGTACACCCATGGAGTTTTCTTTAAGTTTTTTCTTCGACTCCTAAAATTGAAAAACACCCTAGTTTCTCCTATACCGGACTTATTAAATCTTGAATAAGAAAGGACCTCGTTCACCCATGTGAATGAACCACTCTTATTAGGGTTCGACCCTAAACTAAGTTGACTCCATCTAAAGGATGAGCTTATAAACAAGCAAATGTTATCCTTCTCAAGCTTGTCAAAAAATAAAGAGGTACTTTCATGAAATGGTGGGGGAAAAAGAGGAGAAAACGAACTCGTTTGTTACATTTTGATTATTCGGAAATCCAGTTGGCCACTCTTGAATACTTAAACTTTTTTTCCACCTCGAAGTTGGGAAATCCTTTGCCTAATAGTTAATCAAACCATATTGAAATTTTTCAACGTTTCCTAGGTATTAGCTTTGGGTCAATTGTCACCAATCCAACTTCGTTGTTATGTGTTCAAGAGGATAGTTCAAACAAACCATTTACCTTTGGCGAAATATTTGTCTTCCATTTTGACCATCCCTTTGAAAGCAAATTTCGCTAACATGTTTCTTCAACTTGATCTATGATTTCATGTTGTGCTTCGTTTCATTACTTGATCACTTTCTATAGACAACAACTCATTATCTAGGAAGTTGATCTAGAAATCGGCCAATACCTTGAAATCTGCATGCTCTAATGGCGTTTCTCGCCTTCGACGACAAAGTTGCATCATTGACTACCTAATTATTCGCGGATATGTTTGACTTCATATTCATTCACATTTCATGGATTGTATTGAGTACTTTGAGAGCTATTGACACATCGTGGACATCACACTTGTTAACTGCTTACATTATTGACCTGGTAATCAAGTGTTTCTACCATGTTCGACTTCAACACATTTAATCACATGGATAGAATCGTACTAGTTCGGGAAGCGTAGAATCAAGACCCTGGATCTAGTTTATACCATCTGGTGTCATGTGAGGAGTTTTATTATTATACAAGAGAATATTCATTGCGTACACGTATTTGCGTCGTGTCTACACTATTGATGTAATATTAAAATCATTTCCGTATCGGTAACAATTTTAGTTAGTTTTGATCCGAGTATGGGAATTCCTACTCCAGCGATGATATGTTTACATATATACTTTACTGAATGTTTTTACAAAGTTTCGACCGGGGTGTCCAGGATGATCCTAAAATGACAAAGTATTTCACTCTTCATATATGACGTACTTCATCTTCATCTATATTTTAGACTTCGTACTTTAGCAACCGTTACACTAAAAATTGTCACCCTCACATCAATGACCGTATGAGCTAATTAATACCTACATATGCCTCTACAAGTCTTACAACATTTACCCTCATGTCAAGCCTTGAAACAAGAAGAAACCCTAAAAACCCTCTCAAAGAATGTGGCAGGTACACAGTAACATGAAGCATTTTTTGCATTCCTCAGCTTGGGCACGCAGTAATACACTACTACCTATGTTTCTGCACGACCGTTTCCTTGCAAATTGCGTACCTCCTCAAAGTAAAAAAAGAAAGAAATTAAAGTTAAAAAGTTGGTTTGAGTTCAATTAGAAGGTTCTAGAGTGAGAATTTTGGGGATGAGTACGCTTTGATAAGGTGTATGTATCTCACCTTAAGGAACTAATCCCTTGATGTGAGGAGTCTATCCCTTTGAAGGACGATTCTATCCTTCAAATGTGGAATCCTAACCCTCATCTACTCTACAAAAGGAGGTACTGGTAGCCCTCAATGGTTATATTTTAGAGATTGAGATTTTGGAGATTGAGAATTGGAGTTCAAGTTTTGGCGGGTGATTGAGTTGAAGGTCATGGAGATTTAGACTTGAGTCACCAGCTTTTGGAGAGGAAATATCACATACCCTTGTGCTCCTAGAGGAAGAGCAAGACTTATCAAAGTAGAGGAGACTCGTTTCGGGACTCGGTCATTTTCAAACATCAAGGCTAAGGTTTTAAGGTTCTTCTGGGGATATTTTAAGATTAATATAATCAAGTTTTGTTTTTCTCAATAAATTGTCGTTCGATTGTTTATTTCAATAAGTCACGTTTGATCATTTATTTCACAAATTTCGGATCATCATGATAGGTATGTTTTACGATTATTTTTACAGGTGCTATTTAATATTTGCTTGTTCGTGATTGCAAAGTCATAAAAGACGACACTTTCTTGTGACGAAAGAACTCTGTTGCGACAGAAGAACTCTTGTTGCGACGGAAGATCTCTTGTCGTGATGGAAGGATTTTGATGCGACGGAAGCACTACACCTCGCAATAAGCATTTGGATCTAAGGTAGGATCGACACCTTCATAGCATTTATTTTTAAAACAAATATATCTAGAGAAAGACAAACTTAGTTGTTCGTTTGTTGCTAGATTGTCTTCCGACACTAGGGAGACCGACCTTGTTCACAAGAACGATTTATCCGACCAACATGGTTAAACAAATGTAACGCAAGAGGCCTACCTTCACATCAAAGAAAGTGACAAAAGAAGCTTCTTATTTTCATTTGAATGTAGATGATTTTATTTTTACATAAGCAAAGGATGATTTCCTTATCGTTTATTTCAAAGAATTCATGAAATGTTAGTTTGAAATGATTGAATTAACATAAAAATATTTTTTTGGCATAGAAGTGAAGAAAACATAAAATGGCATCTTTATCTCTCAAGCAAAGTATGTTGCGTACATTTTAGAGAGGTTTAATATGCATAACAACAAGCTTTTCATCACCAACTCCAACCGTCATGGGGTTGAAGTTGAGCAAGGAAAATCGCAATAGCAATGTCAATCGACATTACACAAAAGCATGTTGGGAAGCCTAATGTATCCGATCGCAACTAGGGGTTGACATAATGTATGTAGTGAGATTGATGTCGAGGGTTCATCGAGACACCCAAGGAGACACATTGGACAAGCGTCGAAAATAATATTAAAGTATGTCATATGACAAAGGAGTATGGTATTTTGTACTCGTAATAAATGATTTTAGGTCACACAATAATCGATAGTGATTGGGTAGGAAGTGTTGACATAAAGAGAATGTCAAGATATGTTTTCTATTTGGGTCAGGAGCTATTCTCATGGGCTTCCAGAAGCAACCAAGGTATCATTGTCAACATTAGAATCGGAGTATGACACCGCAACAACAACATGTCAAGCAATGCAGATGAGAATGATGTTGGCAGACTTATGTCATGAACAAGACAGAACACCAACTATTTTTTGGTGACAATAGTTCGTAGTTTCACTATCAAAGAATTATATCTTTCTACAAGAGGACAGGCTAATAATCGATGTTAAATATCATTTCATAAGAGAATTATTTAAGAATGGTGAGATTGTGTTGCGCATTATGACGTTTAAGAAAAAATTGCGTACATCTTCACAAAGCCAACGTACCTATGAAAATTTTGTTTATCTCGTAGATTGTTTGGGTAACGGGTCACTTAGCAGAAATTGGGATTGCGATATTTGAAAATTAATCTCAAATCCACCACGTTAAATACAATGACAAGAAGCCATACCTCAATGAATGTTTTGCAAGTTTTGGATTGTGTTTGGCAGTGTTGTGCGATTACTGTATAAACAACCTTAATTTCAGTGGAATAAATGGTGTGCCAACATTTTCGGTTGGATATTGGGAATTTTTGCGCTTGGTTAGCATAATCGATAAAATTTCTGTGTTCAGTGCGTGAGTTTGGTCAAAAATTATGGAGTGTTTAAAGCAAACCAGAAGTAGTAACTTACTCAAGCCTTTGACCAAATCTTGCCAGTAAGAAGTTAGACAATATTTTTTGGGAATTCTAAAGGCATTGGAGCATGTTTTATAGTTGTTTGAGCAAAGTGAAAATTTAAGTGTAATCACACCTTTGAGAATACCAGAAGAGGTTGCTCACTGGAAGTTGGACCAAGGAGATCGGGAAGTGAAAGAACGGCGAACTCCTTCATCATGTGTTGTTGTGTTATTATTTATGGTGATGTTAATGTCCTGCTAGATGTCGTTGTTCATTGTTTTGTTTATGTTAATTTTATCAATAGATTCACATAAAAACTTGTAATAACTTGAAATTTACTCATAATCCCCAAGCACTTTTATATTCAAGTGAATTTAGCACAAACAAACACTAATTCTTCCATTCATATCAAGTCGTATCATAGAACTAGTTTACTTGTGCAAGGAGTATTTAATTGTTTTTAAGTGTTTAAATGCTTACAAGGTTGAATCTCAAATGAGGAGAAGACAAGATTGTGGGTGTAGGTTCAAGTTGGAGCAAGGAGAAGGAGGGAACACCTACAATATCCACCACAAGATTCACCTCCAATTGTACCTAAGGCTTCAATAATCATGTCTCATAAAAGGAGGAAATGATAACATGACATAGGGATGAGAATTCTTTTAGGAAGGATTTCTTGACATGACACATATGGTGAAAGTCCTCTATGAACAGAGGAATATGTCATAGGTGTGGAAAGTCGAAGACTCCAAGAGGAGAGGGTTCTCCAAGAGTAGGAGGTAATGTAAATGATAAAACACCATATACTCCATCATAATCCTCACCACCATCTTCACTTTCATCTTCATCCTCCCCTCCATCACAAACCCAATCCATACTCATCAACATTCTAAAAAGGAATTGGTAAAACACCCTTGTTAAAAATTTATATAAAATTTGAGTTGCTTACAATGATGAAGCAACATAGAATCTTGAAAATTACAATATCCTGAGGTCTATTATAGGATTCAAAACCTTTAAGATGATGATACAAAGATTCATATAGCTGAGTACGGGAGGTTGCAACACTAGTATGGTGGGATCCTAACACACAATATGAGATTAAAAATGGTAATATCTCAAAATCTTTGTCTAATTTCATTGGAGAAATTAAAAGGAAATTTTAACTCTAGCATATATGCGTAAAGTCATCATGAAATCGGGTATAAATTTAGACAACTTAAAGGTAAAAATGTGCAAGTTTACACTGAATAATGTAGAACAGCTCTTATGTTAGGTGTTAATTAGCAATCACAATACACGTTGTTGAAGTATATAGGGGGTTTATATGGCTACCCAAGGTATTCTATCCTTATGTTAAATCCCACTTTTCTAGATAAGGTTTGTGTGCAAGCCACCACCTTAAGGAAAGAGCAACGAAGTTTCCAAGAGGGTAAAAGAAGCCATTTAAGGGTGGAGAGAAAGGAAAGGGATTAAAAGGAAAAGGAAAGAAAATGCATCCGTTAAAAAGGAAGGAGAGAAAATGACATGCAAACATTGTTACAAAGATGGTCAAATGAGGACCATTGTTGGAAGTTTGTCCGCAGATGAGGCCTAAGAAATTCAACAACAAAAAGGAAACAAAAGACAAATCGCAACCACTCAACATTATTTGGGATTCAATCAGTCGATGAAACTAAAATTACAAATGCATTGGTATGAAAGGAAAAGAACCATTACTAGCACCAGTTCATCGAATTTTCACACTAGTGCTCCAAATTAAGAAACAATGATTGAATTATTTCATGTGAGGGTTATTTCTAAACATACAAAAATCAACACACTATTTGATAGTGGGTCTTGGTCAATTCTGATATCCGAATACTTAGCCGAAGAAAATTAACCTTGAAACCATTCCACATCCCAAACCATATCCATTGGCTTGGACATGCAAGAACACAAATTTATGTTACAAGTTTTCTAAAATCCTAGTCAAGGCCCAATCTAAAATCACACAAGTTCAGAGGTATGATCAATCTCAAGTTCAATGTCATTATTGTAAGAAGTATGTGTAGGTTTTAACCATGTGCTTAAATTATTCCAAATGAATTGTTAGTTCCTCATATTACTAGTATAGTCCCTTATTGTTGTTAGTGTAACCTTCCCTTATTGTTATTATTGTACCTCAGAATTCTCTATATTGTTATTATTGTGCCCTTAAATTATTATTTTTAGGTTTGCTAGGATTACATTGTGGCCTCACTAGGATTATATTATGGCCCCATGTAACGGCATAGAAAGGAGGTTTTCTAATTTGAATCATCCAAGAATTGTTCATTCATGTAATGTATCGGAGGTTGCCTCCTCGAAGTGGCTATTTTCAAGGCGTTGATATCTCTTTTCTTTCTTGGAGTTGGTTTCACAACATTCCCAGACGAGATTTTGAGATTCTAGGTTTCCGTTGTTCCAAACAAGTCACCGGGCATTTTCGCTATAAATTTTTTTATACGAAGGTTTAGAATCTGAAATTTTTAGAGTGTGAAGCTAAAACTCGAGAACATCGCCAAACATTTCAGAGCTTCGTCGAAATATTTTCGAAGATATGATCTATGCAAGTTAGGTCATTTTACAGTTCCCCGAATTTAACCTAAAAAGGTCATCGTGGTATTTTCGTAATAACTTGTTTTCTACGAAGGTTCCATATTAAATCTCTGTTTTCACGAAGGTTCATAAGTCAGTAAATTCTTAGAGGTGAAGCCACAACCCGAGGAACATCGTCAAAAAAATGTCAGATATTGGTTCGTAAAATGTTTTCAGAGATATGATCTAAGAAGTTAGGCTTTTGAGGCTTCCGACTTCATCTAAAAGAGGAAGATCGTGGGAAAATATTCACAGATCTCTCTCCCAGAACCGATTGGAATGTCAGAAAATTTTCCACAAGTGCACGAATTTAGTTTTCGATCTATCAATTTCAGAGTCAAAGAAGGAAACCTTTATTGCTCAAATTCACCTCAAATGTAAAAGGCAGTTCGTAACATCAAAGCACGTCAAATCGGTAGCTAGCCCTACCGCAACAAGAGGGTTTTCCCAAGTCAATCTCATGAAAGCAATCAGGGATGGATATGATTGAAATAAAAGCTAATTTCATTCATGTATATAAGTAAAGGGGTTTGATTTTGATTTTGAGGTTTTTTTGGACTGTGTAGTTGTGCTTAAAAGTGTGGATTAGGCCTAGTTTTTGCAATAGTTCGATTGGTGAAAGAAAGGGAATTGTTTTGATGCTTTGTATTGAGTAAAATGTATACCAGACCCATGATGAGCTTAAGAGGGTGAGAGGGTCTCAAGAGTCCTCTCAAATGTATGAAAACATGAAATTCAAACAAACGAAGGCGTAGCAAAGCAAACCAATGAATTCTACCTTTATAGCTTGTTCGTTCGCTTAAGAAGAAAGGAGAATGAAAATGGTGCAAATAAACACAGTGAAATTAAAGATACATATAGGAAAACACCATCAAAACACAAAGGCCACAAGGATCTCAAAAAGAGGGTTGCAAACTTAACTATTCTCACAAAAATTGGCAGACAAAATGTACAATGAAGTGCTAGCAATCCCAAATGTCCAACCCCTAAAATTATTGGAGAAAATACATCATATAGACAAGCTTCAACCCATTCCCATGACTATAGGTCGTAAAATTGTCATTCTAGGAGCTGTTCTAACCATATTCAAACTAGGAACTAGAAAAATAGGCAAAGAAACAACTTGCTTTCATATGCTAGGAAATCGATCCATTCACTTACATTTCACCCTTTGTGAATATATCTTTCAGAATGAGTAAAAATATGCCAAAATTACATCATGTAAAATGAAATTACATCAAGGTACATCAAAATCACATGAAAAGTGAAACCGTCAAAACTGGGTGAATCGTAGCAACCGAGTGAAAAATAGGCTAAACTTATGCGTCGCGCCCAAAACTTATGCGTAGCACAACTTTGGAGCTCATTTTGAGGTTCTTCCGAAGTCCAAATTGAGCTCATGATAGCCTGAAATCCTCGCCCGTTCAATTTCCAACCCAAGTGGAATTTTCAGATTTTGTTGCCATTTCTCTCCTCAAAAGTTCAATCTCCCAACACTACTTCGTAGGTGCAAAAAGTGGCAGTGCTACTTTTAGGTGTTTTTGACCCTAGGCAACCCAGAATCCTGATGAAATCCTTAGTTAATCCATACACATACAAATTCATGAAAATCAAGAAATGCAAATTTTTCCTCTCGAGGTGCTGCCAATTATAAGCACAAGTGGCGCCACGTGTCGTTAAAACTCGTTTTGTGACCGAAAATTCAAAATTGACAAAATTCTTCCCAAATTCCTTGAAATCAGTCGAGGTCCCCGATCAAATTATATTCTTAAAAAGAAGCTTTGGCCAATATTTGAGTTTTTCATATCTTTTGCGACGTCTGCATATTTCCTCAACCTTGACTTCAGGATTTTAATCTTTGCTTTGCAAACATGCGTGCGCACCCAATAGTGGTCATGTGCTCGGCATGTTATTTTTTTTCCTTCTCCAAAAGCTTCCTGCCACGACCCTTGACCCCAAGTCAATTTCCTCATCGGCCTCGATCTCACGCTCAATAGGTGTCATCTCGGATGGGCTTCTTCGTGCCTTGTTGGTCTTCACGGATGTTTTGCAGGAACTCCATGATCATCCGTTGATCTCCAGAGGTTCGTTGCACCGATCCGTATAGTTTATGATCCATCGAGCCTTCCGTAACTTGTCGTTCAATGTGTCGATCTCAAATTATCGAATGATTCCTCTCGCCTTGAGCTTGAGAGCTCAAATCCTCGTCAATCAATATGAAATCAGAGTCATGGCCTCTTGAAGGGCCCTCCTCTCGCATAGGCCTTTTCCTCTATCTCCGTACCTACACCGTGTTGTCGATGATGGCACCCAGGGACCCTTCTCCACCGGTGGAGATAGTACCGTCACCGCTCGCAAACAAATACCGTGCTCGATAAGTGACACACATCGGCACACCGATAGGCTCGTCTCATGACCTTTAGGCTGTCGTGAAGGTTCATCATCAAGAACAATCTCCGGGCGACGAGGGCCGTGAAGAAGTCACAGTGAATGAAATATTCCCCATGCAACGCTCGTAATCCAAGTCGATGTAACAACAAATGATCTTGATGAGCGCATAACAAATAATGTTGTACTATTGCTCGGAAGTCTTTTAAAGGAGAGTGGTCATCCTCTTGATGTTTCGGTACATGAATTATGGGATGTCTATCATCCCTACCGTGAAAATGCATCAATCAAGGGCACAGAGTATGAGAACCGACCCTCACAACCCAAGTATCGAATAATGAGTCTCGATAAAAGGCGACAGGGATTCCTTCGAAACCGGAATGGGAATACCGCCCATTGCCTAACATAGCCGTCCTCGATGTAAGGTTCATAATGCATCATTCTCACCGTTGTCTCTTATCTACCTTTTCACCTACATTCGGGTATTCCTATTGCCCTAGAAATGGTTTTTATGTCAAGGGTGAAATTTATTAACAAACAGAGAGTAACCTCGACCATCACACAAATGTAAACAAACACCAAAGCAACTCGATGATACCGAATCTAAGCAATCCTCTCAATAACACCGACAGCATGATTGCTCTCGTAAACATGCCACGGCAAGCGACAGCCGCAAATCGAGTCAATGAGGTGGCTCTTCTCTCACATGTTTGCCACCTTACGAGGCTTCCTTGGCACAAAGTTCTATGGTAGAATCATTGTCTCGCTCATAAGATGAATTTATGTCTGTATCCATGATGTTGCAAAGTATATTTCAAGTGTATGATGATCCGTGGCAGTGAGGTGGAAATAAAAATTTGGGTGTATTTTTTCCTCCAATTTCCAAATCAAAGCAAATAGTAAGGATCGTGGACAATAGGGGACAATGAGTATATAGGATTGTGGGAAATATGGTTCAATCAAGTGAAGTTTACAATGTGAGGACAAGCCACTGATTATGTTTGGGGAATGTGGGGTTTGGGGACCTTGGGAATTAGAACTTTAAAATGATAAGGGAAGGAAAACGATAGGGAAAACGAAAGGATTTGAGGGATAGACAGAATTTTAGAAATAAGTGATATGAGTGGTTTTATAAGGGAATAGGGAAGGGATATTAACAATGATGATATTACATTTAAGGAACAATAACCATGGTGAGGAATGGTTTTTGAACGTTTGGCACAAAAAATCAACTTTAAAAATTCAAATACAAACCCTAAGGAGAAGTTTTAATGAAATGATAGGTTTATATTTTCACCAATCAAACTCTCCAAAAAATCTTAAAACAACTTCTAAACACAAGCTATTAGCAATGGTAAAGGCTCACAAACTTACTTGGGATAAAAGAGTTTGAGTCGTTGAAAATTTTGGAAGAAGTGATGAAATTCCACTTCATGTACCGTGCGCGGGCACAAGACAACCCAGCATTGCACACCGTATGTGCCGCACCGCTCAAAATTACACAAGGAGATTCTACCGTGCATCGTACTTGCTCATGCGCCGCGCGACTACCCAACGCGCCACGCAACCGAATCTGGCGTACGCTCCGCCTTCAAACCCGCCGCCCTCCAACGCTTTGACCTTACCTCAATGATGTCTTTGTGAAAATGATGATAACTGTGGAAATATCTTATGTACACAAGTGAATTTTATTTTTATTTTGAAAATGACCCACTTTCTAATGTCTCAACTTTTGGCACTTTTCACTTTTTAATACAAACTCGTTTTGTTTCCATTGACTTTTTTGACTTGGAATGATTAATACTTTTGTCAATTTTTTGCAAGGATGGTCGCACGAAATTTGGCAAAGGGAATTGTGGTCGCGCCCCCGAACATCTTCGCAACAAAAAACTTTGAAAATATACATGGCATTTATTACAAAAGAAGAAAATTGACGATTTTTCTTCAAAACAAGAGTTTTGAAGAAAGTCAAGATCTTACATTATAACGATGAAATTTTTGAAATGAAATTTATTTGAACCTCCCTTCCGGCTCGTTGGAATTATTGGACACTTTGAAGACAAAATGAAACCTCAAACCTAATGACCGAAATGATTTCGTTAACTAAGAGACCAAAACAAGACCGTAAATGACTTTAAAATTGATTGTGATGAATAGACACGATCAACAGACATATGACATGAGGGACATGAGTTTCGAAAAACCCTTTCCACCGAAGATGGATGCTCCTAATGGAAATGAAAATGATCAACCAATGAGACACCTAAAATGAAATGCAACAAAGAGATTTTGACCTCTCGACGGAGGGGATGAAATGGTAATGACTCTGAAGGTAAAAAGTGACACGTGGCAAGTCATAAGTTCGTCGATCGAACCAATCTAAAATTGGGTCATTGTGGGAGATTGGACATAACTTTTCCTTGAAGAATCCAAATCAGACGTACCTATGGCATTTTAAAGAAGCTTTCCGTAGGCTAACACATATCCGAATTTTAGATATTTAGGATCCACAATTACAGAGATAATTCAATTTCAATATCGAGTTCAAAAGAAAGTAAAAAGTGTGTATTTTGTTTCCAAATCTGTATAAGTCTTGTTTGAGAAGAATCAAGTTGAATTTATTACAAGGGCATATTGTAGAATAGATACTTCGGTATTGGATTCTAAAATGGCTCCTAAAAAGAATTCAACACCTATTAAGCCTTTAGAAAGATCTAATATGACTCATGAAGACGAAGAATGGCAACATGACATATCAAATTACAAGACATGCATGCAACAACATAAAATTCCATGCTGCAGTTCCACAACAATAAGGCATTGGAATATTCCAATGCTTTCATTCCTATGAGGTGCTAATGTTGTACCAGGAGTACAAATGGTTACAATCTTTAGACGGTATTTTTAATTTTCAAGAACTTTTCTGAAATTTTTTTCATAAGGAAAGGAAGTCAAATTAAGGGTATTACAGGAAGCCAAGAAAGATAATAGTTTAATTTTATGAAAACTTAAAGAAAGAACAACGAGGAATAATTGCACAATTATGCTCACTAGAAGTTCCAACATCAAAATCATCTATTTCTCGTAGATCTCTAAAAGGTCTTGGACAATCATTCCAAGGTTTTTGGAAACTCCAAAAGGACTCTACCTATTCATGATCATGATCATGCTTCATTTGATTTCGTGAAGTGTTCCTCCAAACATCAAAGTTCATCGATATCTTCATGTCCAAAAGAGCGAAATTGGAACGTATGATTGCGAAATGGCAGAGGCGGGGTATAATCTAACCGAGTCAAAGTTCTTCTACCCCGTAGTATTCGGGTACGTACATGATGGATCATGGCACACATGTGTATGGATTATAGAGCTCAACAGCCCACCATTAAAGATAAAGTTCCCATTCGTGATTGATGAATTATTGGATGAATCACATGGAGAAATTTATTTTACCAAATTGATCTTCGTTTAGGGTATCATCAAATTAGAATGAAGACCCAAGATATTTTTGAAAACGTATTTCAAACTCATGAAGGTCATTATGAATTTTTGATCATGTTTTGCCTTTCCAATGCACCTATACATTTCAAGGGTTGATGAATTCCATTTTCAAACCCTTCCTTAGAAAATTCCAGCTAGTATTTTTTGATGATATACTAATCTACAAAGGTGTCTTGGAAGGATCATACCAACATGTTGACATGGTGCTTGTTAGGAATTTGTACCTTTAGTGATTGGTGAGACTAAACTCAGCAACATTATTTCAACCAAATGTGGGATTCTAGGATCTAGCCCTCCTAAATCCGGAGAGGTATCTCTCCAATAAGTGCAAAGATGGATTTGTCTTGAAGTTTGGAGGTAATGATATTAGGCTAGTTATGAAGGCCAAGGGTTTTGTTTGTTTTTGGATGGTTGAACATGAATACTATTTGAGGTGGAAAGTCCCAAGTGCAAAGAGTTTCTAAGGTGAGAAGTCAAAAGTAATAAGAGTAAGCTTCTGCCAAAAAGATAGATAATTCCAGGTTTTAGTCCATTGGGCTATGGAGTCATAATAGAAGGAATCGAACAACAAGATAGCAAGAGTGGTCCATGGGGCAAGTATTCATATCTAGGACCCCTTTGAAGTTTGATTTATGGAATGAAATGATACAATAAGAAGGAGAAATAAATAGATGAAGAACAAAGAGCAACGCAAGACTGTGTAAGGTTTTTAAACTATCCTTCTTTTCACACAATACTCAAGAAAAACATAAAAGTAAACTAGGATCCGTAAGCATTTTCAAACTGCCAAATTTCTTTGATACATCAATAGAAAACACTTTGAAACAAAGGGAAACTTTAAGGCAACCTTTGAGAAGAAACTAGGCTGTGCTCACCACAAATCCTCTCCTAGCCTCCGCTTACTTGGTTACTAAGACAAACACAAAGACAACAAAGAATGGCCTAAGATCCGGTAGGTACTTTCAAACTAACCAAATTTTTTAACACATTCCAAGGAAACATTCGTACAGCCTTTGGGGATAAAATAGACCAGGGCACCATATCTTCCATAGTTCATCTCTACTTAACTAATAATGAACATAACATTCAAGAATAATATATTCAACTAAGGCACAAGACGAGGGGAATGCCAACATTCCCATGCTTAAACGGAATTAAAACATTCCTAAATAACACAGATTGAAGAAAACATATATAAATATTTTCGCTTAGAGAAGGTTATTGTTGTACAAGAGATCCTAACTCTATGCACAATGTTTCTTTATAAGACAAATGAACACAAGAAAATAGAAACAAAATGACAAGTTATAATAAGAAAACATCAACACAGACCAAAGATCCTACAACCGACCTTTGTATTGATGCTCCAAACCAAATACAAATTTTAAGTCCGTGTTGCTTTAGCTTAGCAACCATCCACACATCTCATCCCAACCTATCTATCACAAGCGTAGCTCTGCGTCAGTGAACACTATTTACAATCGTAAGTTTAAGTTCAAATGTATATCAAAAGTTCGCAACCAACCCCTTACTCATTTTCTCATAGCATATATAGAAGAATGAGGAGGTGAGATCCGATAAAGATCTCATTTACAATTAATACAAATTTAATGGCTTCTGGCCTCTCGAGGGGCTCACAATGAAGAAAATTACATACATATCCTCCGTATTAAATGACCCACATATAAAGATTTAAGCTCGGTGGGAGATTTTGTTGGACCTTGAGGCTCGTGTGGTTCGGCGCAACTCTGTTGCATGTCCGTCATTAACTTCTCAAGGCAGTCTCTCTTTGGTCACGTTTTTGGAGACAAATATCCCATCCGACCGAATAACCACCTCCTCGATTGAATAATTATGGCACAAGTGGCATCATGGTAAAGCAGAGGATCAATTTGCCTCGATTGTGGCGGTGGAGTGTTTTCCGTCGTTAAACACTTTAGATTTTTCTTTAAATCGTGTTTTACTTGGGGGATTGTGCTTTTGATAAACCACATTAGACGTAATCCTGGCTAACAGTCGCTCAATCTTCTATTCGGCATATTTTGGGGTTTTCCGTAATCGATAGTCTTTCACCGTGCTTGATTCATGTTTTTCTCGCTTGTGTGTAGGGTTGTGCAGGGGGTCAAAATGGCACTGGCCGTTTCGTAAAATAATTATAAAACGTGAAGTTCAAACCTTGCGATGATTTTTGCAAATCAAAGGAGGATCGTCACCCTCTCGCCCTTGAAATTTCTTCAAATTACAGAAAAACCATCGAAACCCTACAAAATACGAACAAAAAATTATAAAATCCATGCATATATAGGTTTAATGGTTTAGAAGGCACATGTGGAGTGAAGCATGGCTGTTGGATGGCATCATCCAACCTCGAGATTGGATCAGAGAAGTCACAGTAGAAGCAAGAAGATTTGTTTAATTTAGGCTGCCGATCGTGTAGAGACTCTATCACGGGAGGAAAATGGAAAGTCAAAATGGGAAATGTTGACCGGGCGACGAAGGGCGGCGGAAGATGAACCGTCGATTCGGCGCATCAGATCGACGACGAAAATTAATTACGGTCGGCTACAGACCGGTTAATTGTTTGGGCATCTTCGTAGCGACAGACACTGGATGGCCCGCCCAACCCGACTATGGGATGCCAATATCGCGCGGGTCCACGCTCCGAACGTTAACGCGTGATGGATGGCAGTTTTATGAACGCTCTCATGACGCGTGTCAACCGTTGAAACGTGAATCGTCAATCGCAGAAAACCACCGCCAGCGCGCGTGCGGGCGAACACCGCATTGCCGAATGTTAGTGGATGGCAGACCACCGGTGACAGGCCCACACCGTCGTCAATATGCAGATCAGATCACCCGTGGAGATTGAATGGGGTTTTTTAACTTGCAGAAAAGTTTATAATATAATAAAATTTAAAAATTAACATAACCAAAGGTTTATATTAATTTACGATGTGCTTGGTGCCCGAACGTGGGGCCGAGGCTTATATGAAGGGTGAAATGACCGAGGTTTATGGAGGAAGGCTTAAGACTTAGCCTGGCGGGGGTTTAAGTCCACACCTAAAAAATGTGATTTTTATGGTTTTTTGAATGATTTTCAAAGGGTTAGAGGGGTCTTAATGTTGCAAAGAAGGAGTCTTTAAACCTTATAAAATAAATTTGATGAAGGGGGAATGGGAAAACATGAAAATGAGGGATTTTCATGAACAGAGGGATAGAAAATGAGGTTAGCCTTTGGAAAAGGGGAAAAGGTAGCATGGTCTTGCAGCAGTATTTCTTCTGGAATTATGATTTCCGGGACAAGAAAGTACGAGGAATATTTTGACACAAGAGGGCATGAGGTTTCAAGAGTTTCAAGAGCCAACAATTTTTAGCAATGAAATTTGTCTTTGAAGGTTCAAAAAAATTCAGGCCACCTTTTGCTATAACAAATATTATAGGCTCAACAATGGCTCCACTCAGATGATGCTTCTTGAAGGTGAAGAAGAACATCAGACCAAGATCGAGCTGACCACATCCATTATGTTCTTCCAAATACCTGCGTTCTATCCATTGGCTTCCTTCTTCTCGCGGGATGATATTCTTTGTTCTAAAAACATGCTAGCAGTCACAAAAACAATGGAACTCATCAATACAAGTTTACCTACCCAATCCTATC